>CAMAOC010000250.1:0-82868 GCA_945859555.1 Megachile ligniseca
GATAAGGATAATAATAACAATTATAGCAATAATAATAATAGTAATAAGGATAATAATAATAGTTATAGTGCGAATAATAATAGTAATAAGGATAAACATAATAGTTATAGTGCTAATAATACTAGTATTAAGGATAATAATAACAGTTATAGCGATAATAATAATAGTAATAAGGGAAATACTAATTGTTATAAGGATAAAGAGAAGAGTAATAGGGATAGTAATAACAGAATAAGTATAATAATAACAGTCGTAGCGATAGTAATAATAGTAATAAGGATAATAATAATAGTTATAAGGATAATAATAATAGTTATAAGGATAAAGAGAAGAGTAATAGGGATAGTAATAATAGAATAAGGATAATAATAACAGTCATAGCGATAATAATAATAGTAATAAGGATAATAATAATAGCTATTGTGCTAATGATAATAGTAATAAGGATAATAATAATAGTAATAAGGATAATAATAATAGTTATAGTGCGAATAATAATAGTAATAAGGATAAACATAATAGTTATAGTGCTAATAATACTAGTAATAAGGATAATAATAACAGTTATAGCGATAATAATAATAGTAATAAGGGAAATAATAATAGTTATAAGGATAAAGACAAGAGTAATAGGGATAGTAATAATAGAATAAGGATAATAATAACAGTCATAGCGATAATAATAATAGTAGTAAGGATAATAATAATAGTTATAGCGATAATAATAATAGTAATAAGCATAATAATAATAGTTATAAGAATAGAGACAAGAGTAATAGGGATAGTAATAGTAGAATAAGCATAATAATAACAGTCATAGCGATAATAATAATAGTAATAAGGATAACAATAATAGTTATAGAGATAATAATACTAGTTCTAAGGATAATAATAACAGTTATAATGATAATAATAATAGTAATAAGGGAAATAATAATAGTTATAGTGTGAATAATAATAGTAATAAGCATAATAATAATAGTTATAAGGATAGCGACAAGAGTACTAGGGATAGTAATAATAGAATAAGGATAATAATAACAGTCATAGCGATAATAATAATAATAGCTATAGTGCTAATAATAATAGTGATAAGGATAATAATAACAATTATAGCAATAATAATAATAGTAATAAGGATAATAATAATAGTTATAGCGATAATAATAATAGTAATAAGGGAAATACTAATTGTTATAAGGATAAAGAGAAGAGTAATAGGGATAGTAATAACAGAATAAGTATAATAATAACAGTCGTAGCGATAATAATAATAGTAATAAGGATAATAATAATAGTTATAGTGCGAATAATAATAGTAATAAGGATATACATAATAGTTATAGTGCTAATAATACTAGTAATAAGGATAATAATAACAGTTATAGCGATAATAATAATAGTAATAAGGGAAATAATAATAGTTATAAGGATAAAGACAAGAGTAATAGGGATAGTAATAATAGAATAAGGATAATAATAACAGTTATAGCAATAATAATAATAGTAATAAGGATAATAATAATAGTTATAAGGATAATAATAATAGTTATAAGGATAAAGAGAAGAGTAATAGGGATAGTAATAATAGAATAAGGATAATAATAACCGTCATAGCGATAATAATAATAGTAATAAGGATAATAATAATAGCTATTGTGCTAATGATAATAGTAATAAGGATAATAATAATAGTAATAAGGATAATAATAATAGTTATAGTGCGAATAATAATAGTAATAAGGATGAACATAATAGTTATAGTGCTAATAATACTAGTAATAAGGATAATAATAACAGTTATAGCGATAATAATAATAGTAATAAGGGAAATAATAATAGTTATAAGGATAAAGACAAGAGTAATAGGGATAGTAATAATAGAATAAGGATAATAATAACAGTCATAGCGATAATAATAATAGTAGTAAGGATAATAATAATAGTTATAGCGATAATAATAATAGTAATAAGCATAATAATAATAGTTATAAGAATAGAGACAAGAGTAATAGGGATAGTAATAGTAGAATAAGCATAATAATAACAGTCATAGCGATAATAATAATAGTAATAAGGATAACAATAATAGTTATAGAGATAGTAATACTAGTTCTAAGGATAATAATAACAGTTATAATGATAATAATAATAGTAATAAGGGAAATAATAATAGTTATAAGGATAAAGACAAGAGTAATAGGGATAGTAATAATAGAATAAGGATAAAAATAACAGTCATAGCGATAATAATAATAATAGCTATAGTGCTAATAATAATAGTGATAAGGATAATAATAACAATTATAGCAATAATAATAATAGTAATAAGGATAATAATAATAGTTATAGTGCGAATAATAATAGTAATAAGGATAAACATAATAGTTATAGTGCTAATAATACTAGTAATAAGGATAATAATAACAGTTATAGCGATAATAATAATAGTAATAAGGGAAATAATAATAAATATCAGGATAAAGACAAGAGTAATAGGGATAGTAATAATTGAAGAAGTATAATAATAACAGTCATTGCGATAATAATAATAGAAATAAGGATAATAATAATAGTTATAGTGCTAATAATAATAGTAATAAGCATAATAATAATAGTTATAAGGATAGAGACAAGAGTAATAGGGATAGTAATAATAGAATAAGGATAATAATAACAGTCATAGCGATAATAATAATAGTAGTAAGGATAATAATAATAGTTATAGAGATAATAATACTAGTTCTAAGCATAATAATAATTGTTATAAGGATAAAGAGAAGAGTAATGGGGATAGTAATAATAGAATAAGGATAATAATAACAGTCATGGCGATAATAATAATAGTAATAAGGATAATAATAATAGTTATAGCGATAATGATAATAGTAATAAGGATAATAATAATAGTTATAAGGATAAAGACAAGAGTAATATGGATAGTAATAATAGAATAAGGATAATAATAACAGTCATAGCGATAATAATAATAGTAGTAAGGATAATAATAATAGTTATAGCGATAATAATAATAGTAATAAGGATAATAATAATTGTTATAAGGATAAAGAGAAGAGTAATAGGGATAGTAATAATAGAATAACGATAATAATAACAGTCATTGCGATAATAATAATAGTAATAAGGATAATAATAATAGTTATAGCGATAATAATAATAGTAATAAGGATAATAATAATAGTTATAAGGATAAAGACAAGAGTAATAGGGACAGTAATAATAGAATAAGGATAATAATAACAGTCATAGCGATAATAATAATAGTAATGAGGATAATAATAATAGTTATAAGGATAGAGACAAGAGTAATAGGGATAGTAATAATAGAATAAGTATAATAATAACAGTCATAGCGATAATAATAATAGTAATAAGGATAATAATAATAGTTTTAGTGCTAATAATAATAGTAATAAGCATAACAATAATAGTTATAAGGATAAAGACAAGAGTAACAGGGATAGTAATAATAGAATAAGTATAATAATAACAGTCATAGCGATAATAATAATAGTAATAAGGATAATAATAACAGTTATAGCAATAATAATAATAGTAATAAGGATAATAATAATAGTTATAGTGCGAATAATAATAGTAATAGGGATAATAATAATAGTTATAGCGATAATAATAATTGTAATGAGGGAAATAATAATAATTATCAGGATAAAGACAAGAGTAATAGGGATAGTAATAATAGAATAAGTATAATAATAACAGTCATAGCAATAATAATAATAATAGTAATAAGGATAATAATAATAGTTATAGTGCTAATAATACTAGTAATAAGGATAATAATAACAGTTATAGCGATAATAATAATAGTAATAAGGGAAATAATAATAGTTATAGCGATAATAATAATAGTAATAAGGGAAATAATAATAGTTATAAGGATATAGACAAAAGTAATAGGGATAGTAATAATACAATAAGCATAATAATAACAGTCATAGCGATAATAATAATAGTTATAGCGATAATAATAATAGTTATAGCGATAATAATAATAGTAATAAGGATAATAATAATAGTTATAGTGCGAATAACAATAGTAATAAGGATAAACATAATAGTTATAGTGCTAATAATACTAGTAATAAGGATGATAATAACAGTTATAGCGACAATAATAATAGTTAAGGGAAATAATAATAAATATCAGGATAAAGACAAGAGTAATAGGGATAGTAATAATAGAAGAAGTATAATAATAACAGTCACAGCGATAATAATAATAGTAATAAGGATAATAATAATAGTTATAGTGCGAATAATAATAGTAATAAGGATAAACATAATAGTTATAGTGCTAATAATACTAGTAATATGGATAATAATAACAGTTATAATGATAATAATAATAGTAATAAGGCAAATAATAATAGTTATAAGGATAAAGACAAGAGTAATAGGGATAGTAATAATAGAATAAGGATAATAATAACAGTCATAGCGATAATAATAATAGTAATAAGGATAATAATAATAGTTATAGTGCTAGTAATAATAGTAATAAGGATAATAATAATAGTTATAGCGGTAATAATAATAGTAATAAGGATAATAATAATAGTTATAGTGTGAATAATAATAGTAATAAGCATAATAATAATAGTTATAAGGATAGCGACAAGAGTACTAGGGATAGTAATAATAGAATAAGGATAATAATAACAGTCATAGCGATAATAATAATAATAGCTATAGTGCTAATAATAATAGTGATAAGGATAATAATAACAATTATAGCAATAATAATAATAGTAATAAGGATAATAATAATAGTTATAGTGCGAATAATAATAGTAATAAGGATAAACATAATAGTTATAGTGCTAATAATACTAGTAATAAGGATAATAATAACAGTTATAGCGATAATAATAATAGTAATAAGGGAAATACTAATTGTTATAAGGATAAAGAGAAGAGTAATAGGGATAGTAATAACAGAATAAGTATAATAATAACAGTCGTAGCGATAATAATAATAGTAATAAGGATAATAATAATAGTTATAGTGCGAATAATAATAGTAATAAGGATATACATAATAGTTATAGTGCTAATAATACTAGTAATAAGGATAATAATAACAGTTATAGCGATAATAATAATAGTAATAAGGGAAATAATAATAGTTATAAGGATAAAGACAAGAGCAATAGGGATAGTAATAATAGAATAAGGATAATAATAACAGTTATAGCAATAATAATAATAGTAATAAGGATAATAATAATAGTTATAAGGATAATAATAATAGTTATAAGGATAAAGAGAAGAGTAATAGGGATAGTAATAATAGAATAAGGATAATAATAACCGTCATAGCGATAATAATAATAGTAATAAGGATAATAATAATAGCTATTGTGCTAATGATAATAGTAATAAGGATAATAATAATAGTAATAAGGATAATAATAATAGTTATAGTGCGAATAATAATAGTAATAAGGATAAACATAATAGTTATAGTGCTAATAATACTAGTAATAAGGATAATAATAACAGTTATAGCGATAATAATAATAGTAATAAGGGAAATAATAATAGTTATAAGGATAAAGACAAGAGTAATAGGGATAGTAATAATAGAATAAGGATAATAATAACAGTCATAGCGATAATAATAATAGTAGTAAGGATAATAATAATAGTTATAGCGATAATAATAATAGTAATAAGCATAATAATAATAGTTATAAGAATAGAGACAAGAGTAATAGGGATAGTAATAGTAGAATAAGCATAATAATAACAGTCATAGCGATAATAATAATAGTAATAAGGATAACAATAATAGTTATAGAGATAGTAATACTAGTTCTAAGGATAATAATAACAGTTATAATGATAATAATAATAGTAATAAGGGAAATAATAATAGTTATAAGGATAAAGACAAGAGTAATAGGGATAGTAATAATAGAATAAGGATAATAATAACAGTCATAGCGATAATAATAATAGTAATAAGGATAATAATAATAGTTATAGTGCTAGTAATAATAGTAATAAGGATAATAATAATAGTTATAGCGGTAATAATAATAGTAATAAGGATAATAATAATAGTTATAGTGTGAATAATAATAGTAATAAGCATAATAATAATAGTTATAAGGATAGCGACAAGAGTACTAGGGATAGTAATAATAGAATAAGGATAATAATAACAGTCATAGCGATAATAATAATAATAGCTATAGTGCTAATAATAATAGTGATAAGGATAATAATAACAATTATAGCAATAATAATAATAGTAATAAGGATAATAATAATAGTTATAGTGCGAATAATAATAGTAATAAGGATAAACATAATAGTTATAGTGCTAATAATACTAGTAATAAGGATAATAATAATAGTTATAGTGCTAATAATAATAGTAATAAGCATAATAATAATAGTTATAAGGATAGAGACAAGAGTAATAGGGATAGTAATAATAGAATAAGGATAATAATAACAGTCATTGCGATAATAATAATAGTAGTAAGGATAATAATAATAGTTATAGAGATAATAATACTAGTTCTAAGCATAATAATAATTGTTATAAGGATAAAGAGAAGAGTAATAGGGATAGTAATAATAGAATAAGGATAATAATAACAGTCATGGCGATAATAATAATAGTAATAAGGATAATAATAATAGTTATAAGGATAAAGGCAAGAGTAATAGGATAGTAATAATAGAATAAGGATAATAATAACAGTCATAGCGATAATAATAATAGTAGTAATCATAATAATAATAGTTTATAGCGATAATAATAATAGTAATACGGATAATAATAATTGTTATAAGGATAAAGAGAAGAGTAATAGGGATAGTAATAATAGAATAACGATAATAATAACAGTCATTGCGATAATAATAATAGTAATAAGGATAATAATAATAGTTATAGCGATAATAATAATAGTAATAAGGATAATAATAATAGTTATAAGGATAAAGACAAGAGTAATAGGGACAGTAATAATAGAATAAGGATAATAATAACAGTCATAGCGATAATAATAATAGTAATGAGGATAATAATAATAGTTATAAGGATAGAGACAAGAGTAATAGGGATAGTAATAATAGAATAAGTATAATAATAACAGTCATAGCGATAATAATAATAGTAATAAGGATAATAATAATAGTTATAGTGCTAGTAATAATAGTAATAAGGATAATAATAATAGTTATAGTGCTAATAATACTAGTAATAAGGATAATAATAACAGTTTATAGCGATAATAATAATAGTAATAAGGGAAATAATAATAGTTATAAGGATATAGACAAAAGTAATACGGATAGTAATAATACAATAAGCATAATAATAACAGTCATAGCGATAATAATAATAGTTATAGCGATAATAATAATAGTTATAGCGATAATAATAATAGTAATAAGGATAATAATAATAGTTATAAGGATAAAGACAAGAGTAATAGGGATAGTAATAATAGAATAAGGATAATAATAATAGTCATAGCGATAATAATAATAGTAATAAGGATAATAATAATAGTATAGCGATAATGATAATAGTAATAAGGATAATAATAATAGTTATAAGGATAAAGACAAGAGTAATAGGGATAGTAATAATAGAATAAGGATAATAATAACAGTCATAGCGATATAATAATAGTAGTAAGGATAATAATAATAGTTATAGCGATAATAATAATAGTAATAAGGATAATAATAATTGTTATAAGGATAAAGAGAAGAGTAATAGGGATAGTAATAATAGAATAACGATAATAATAACAGTCATTGCGATAATAATAATAGTTATAGCGATAATAATAATAGTAATAAGGATAATAATAATAGTTATAAGGATAAAGACAAGAGTAATAGGGACAGTAATAATAGAATAAGGATAATAATAACAGTCATAGCGATAATAATAATAGTAATGAGGATAATAATAATAGTTATAAGGATAGAGACAAGAGTAATAGGGATAGTAATAATAGAATAAGTATAATAATAACAGTCATAGCGATAATAATAATAGTAATAAGGATAATAATAATAGTTTTAGTGCTAATAATAATAGTAATAAGCATAACAATAATAGTTATAAGGATAAAGACAAGAGTAACAGGGATAGTAATAATAGAATAAGTATAATAATAACAGTCATAGCGATAATAATAATAGTAATAAGGATAATAATAACAGTTATAGCAATAATAATAATAGTAATAAGGATAATAATAATAGTTATAGTGCGAATAATAATAGTAATAGGGATAATAATAATAGTTATAGCGATAATAATAATTGTAATGAGGGAAATAATAATAATTATCAGGATAAAGACAAGAGTAATAGGGATAGTAATAATAGAAGAAGTATAATAATAACAGTCACAGCGATAATAATAATAGTAATAAGGATAATAATAATAGTTATAGTGCGAATAATAATAGTAATAAGGATAAACATAATAGTTATAGTGCTAATAATACTAGTAATATGGATAATAATAACAGTTATAATGATAATAATAATAGTAATAAGGCAAATAATAATAGTTATAAGGATAAAGACAAGAGTAATAGGGATAGTATAATAGAATAAGGATAATAATAACAGTCATAGCGATAATAATAATAGTAATAAGGATAATAATAATAGTTATAGTGCTAGTAATAATAGTAATAAGGATAATAATAATAGTTATAGCGGTAATAATAATAGTAATAAGGATAATAATAATAGTTATAGTGTGAATAATAATAGTAATAAGCATAATAATAATAGTTATAAGGATAGCGACAAGAGTACTAGGGATAGTAATAATAGAATAAGGATAATAATAACAGTCATAGCGATAATAATAATAATAGCTATAGTGCTAATAATAATAGTGATAAGGATAATAATAACAATTATAGCAATAATAATAATAGTAATAAGGATAATAATAATAGTTATAGTGCGAATAATAATAGTAATAAGGATAAACATAATAGTTATAGTGCTAATAATACTAGTAATAAGGATAATAATAATAGTTATAGTGCTAATAATAATAGTAATAAGCATAATAATAATAGTTATAAGGATAGAGACAAGAGTAATAGGGATAGTAATAATAGAATAAGGATAATAATAACAGTCATTGCGATAATAATAATAGTAGTAAGGATAATAATAATAGTTATAGAGATAATAATACTAGTTCTAAGCATAATAATAATTGTTATAAGGATAAAGAGAAGAGTAATAGGGATAGTAATAATAGAATAAGGATAATAATAACAGTCATGGCGATAATAATAATAGTAATAAGGATAATAATAATAGTTATAAGGATAAAGGCAAGAGTAATAGGGATAGTAATAATAGAATAAGGATAATAATAACAGTCATAGCGATAATAATAATAGTAGTAATCATAATAATAATAGTTATAGCAATAATAATAATAGTAATAAGGATAATAATAATTGTTATAAGGATAAAGAGAAGAGTAATAGGGATAGTAATAATAGAATAACGATAATAATAACAGTCATTGCGATAATAATAATAGTAATAAGGATAATAATAATAGTTATAGCGATAATAATAATAGTAATAACGATAATAATAATAGTTATAAGGATAAAGACAAGAGTAATAGGGACAGTAATAATAGAATAAGGATAATAATAACAGTCATAGCGATAATAATAATAGTAATGAGGATAATAATAATAGTTATAAGGATAGAGACAAGAGTAATAGGGATAGTAATAATAGAATAAGTATAATAATAACAGTCATAGCGATAATAATAATAGTAATAAGGATAATAATAATAGTTATAGTGCTAGTAATAATAGTAATAAGGATAATAATAATAGTTATAGTGCTAATAATACTAGTAATAAGGATAATAATAACAGTTATAGCGATAATAATAATAGTAATAAGGGAAATAATAATAGTTATAAGGATATAGACAAAAGTAATACGGATAGTAATAATACAATAAGCATAATAATAACAGTCATAGCGATAATAATAATAGTTATAGCGATAATAATAATAGTTATAGCGATAATAATAATAGTAATAAGGATAATAATAATAGTTATAAGGATAAAGACAAGAGTAATAGGGATAGTAATAATAGAATAAGGATAATAATAACAGTCATAGCGATAATAATAATAGTAATAAGGATAATAATAATAGTTATAGCGATAATAATAATAGTAATAAGGATAATAATAATAGTAATAAGGATAATAATAATAGTTATAGTGCGAATAATAATAGTAATAAGGATAAACGTAATAGTTATAGTGCTAATAATACTAGTAATAAGGATGATAATAACAGTTATAGCGATAATAATAATAGTAATAAGGGAAATAATAATAAATATCAGGATAAAGACAAGAGTAGTAGGGATAGTAATAATAGAAGAAGTATAATAATAACAGTCATTGCGATAGTAATAATAGTAATAAGGATTATAATAATAGTTATAGTGCTAATAATAATAGTAATAAGCATAATAATAATAGTTATAAGGATAGAGACAAGAGTAATAGGGATAGTAATAATAGAATAAAGATAATAATAATAGTAATAAGGATAATAATAATAGTTATAAGGATAAAGGCAAGAGTAATAGGGATAGTAATAATAGAATAAGGATAATAATAACAGTCATAGCGATAATAATAATAGTAGTAAGGATAATAATAATAGTTATAGCGATAATAATAATAGTAATAAGGATAATAATAATTGTTATAAGGATAAAGAGAAGAGTAATAGGGATAGTAATAATAGAATAACGATAATAATAACAGTCATTGCGATAATAATAATAGTAATAAGGATAATAATAATAGTTATAGCGATAATAATAATAGTAATAAGGATAATAATAATAGTTATAAGGATAAAGACAAGAGTAATAGGGACAGTAATAATAGAATAAGGATAATAATAACAGTCATAGCGATAATAATAATAGTAATGAGGATAATAATAATAGTTATAAGGATAGAGACAAGAGTAATAGGGATAGTAATAATAGAATAAGTATAATAATAACAGTCATAGCGATAATAATAATAGTAATAAGGATAATAATAATAGTTATAGTGCTAGTAATAATAGTAATAAGGATAATAATAATAGTTATAGTGCTAATAATACTAGTAATAAGGATAATAATAACAGTTATAGCGATAATAATAATAGTAATAAGGGAAATAATAATAGTTATAGCGATAATAATAATAGTAATAAGGGAAATAATAATAGTTATAAGGATATAGACAAAAGTAATACGGATAGTAATAATACAATAAGCATAATAATAACAGTCATAGCGATAATAATAATAGTTATAGCGATAATAATAATAGTTATAGCGATAATAATAATAGTAATAAGGATAATAATAATAGTTATAAGGATAAAGACAAGAGTAATAGGGATAGTAATAATAGAATAACGATAATAATAACAGTCATTGCGATAATAATAATAGTAATAAGGATAATAATAATAGTTATAGCGATAATAATAATAGTAATAACGATAATAATAATAGTTATAAGGATAAAGACAAGAGTAATAGGGACAGTAATAATAGAATAAGGATAATAATAACAGTCATAGCGATAATAATAATAGTAATGAGGATAATAATAATAGTTATAAGGATAGAGACAAGAGTAATAGGGATAGTAATAATAGAATAAGTATAATAATAACAGTCATAGCGATAATAATAATAGTAATAAGGATAATAATAATAGTTATAGTGCTAGTAATAATAGTAATAAGGATAATAATAATAGTTATAGTGCTAATAATACTAGTAATAAGGATAATAATAACAGTTATAGCGATAATAATAATAGTAATAAGGGAAATAATAATAGTTATAAGGATATAGACAAAAGTAATACGGATAGTAATAATACAATAAGCATAATAATAACAGTCATAGCGATAATAATAATAGTTATAGCGATAATAATAATAGTTATAGCGATAATAATAATAGTAATAAGGATAATAATAATAGTTATAAGGATAAAGACAAGAGTAATAGGGATAGTAATAATAGAATAAGGATAATAATAACAGTCATAGCGATAATAATAATAGTAATAAGGATAATAATAATAGTATAGCGATAATAATAATAGTAATAAGGATAATAATAATAGTAATAAGGATAATAATAATAGTTATAGTGCGAATAATAATAGTAATAAGGATAAACGTAATAGTTATAGTGCTAATAATACTAGTAATAAGGATGATAATAACAGTTATAGCGATAATAATAATAGTAATAAGGGAAATAATAATAAATATCAGGATAAAGACAAGAGTAGTAGGGATAGTAATAATAGAAGAAGTATAATAATAACAGTCATTGCGATAGTAATAATAGTAATAAGGATTATAATAATAGTTATAGTGCTAATAATAATAGTAATAAGCATAATAATAATAGTTATAAGGATAGAGACAAGAGTAATAGGGATAGTAATAATAGAATAAAGATAATAATAATAGTAATAAGGATAATAATAATAGTTATAAGGATAAAGGCAAGAGTAATAGGGATAGTAATAATAGAATAAGGATAATAATAACAGTCATAGCGATAATAATAATAGTAGTAAGGATAATAATAATAGTTATAGCGATAATAATAATAGTAATAAGGATAATAATAATTGTTATAAGGATAAAGAGAAGAGTAATAGGGATAGTAATAATAGAATAACGATAATAATAACAGTCATTGCGATAATAATAATAGTAATAAGGATAATAATAATAGTTATAGCGATAATAATAATAGTAATAAGGATAATAATAATAGTTATAAGGATAAAGACAAGAGTAATAGGGACAGTAATAATAGAATAAGGATAATAATAACAGTCATAGCGATAATAATAATAGTAATGAGGATAATAATAATAGTTATAAGGATAGAGACAAGAGTAATAGGGATAGTAATAATAGAATAAGTATAATAATAACAGTCATAGCGATAATAATAATAGTAATAAGGATAATAATAATAGTTATAGTGCTAGTAATAATAGTAATAAGGATAATAATAATAGTTATAGTGCTAATAATACTAGTAATAAGGATAATAATAACAGTTATAGCGATAATAATAATAGTAATAAGGGAAATAATAATAGTTATAGCGATAATAATAATAGTAATAAGGGAAATAATAATAGTTATAAGGATATAGACAAAAGTAATACGGATAGTAATAATACAATAAGCATAATAATAACAGTCATAGCGATAATAATAATAGTTATAGCGATAATAATAATAGTTATAGCGATAATAATAATAGTAATAAGGATAATAATAATAGTTATAAGGATAAAGACAAGAGTAATAGGGATAGTAATAATAGAATAAGGATAATAATAACAGTCATAGCGATAATAATAATAGTAATAAGGATAATAATAATAGTATAGCGATAATAATAATAGTAATAAGGATAATAATAATAGTAATAAGGATAATAATAATAGTTATAGTGCGAATAATAATAGTAATAAGGATAAACGTAATAGTTATAGTGCTAATAATACTAGTAATAAGGATGATAATAACAGTTATAGCGATAATAATAATAGTAATAAGGGAAATAATAATAAATATCAGGATAAAGACAAGAGTAGTAGGGATAGTAATAATAGAAGAAGTATAATAATAACAGTCATTGCGATAGTAATAATAGTAATAAGGATTATAATAATAGTTATAGTGCTAATAATAATAGTAATAAGCATAATAATAATAGTTATAAGGATAGAGACAAGAGTAATAGGGATAGTAATAATAGAATAAAGATAATAATAATAGTAATAAGGATAATAATAATAGCTATAGTGCTAATAATAATAGTAATAAGGATAATAATAATAGTTATAGTGCGAATAATAATAGTAATAAGGGAAATAATAATAAATATCAGGATAAAGACAAGAGTAATAGGGATAGTAATAATAGAAGAAGGATAATAATAACAGTTATAGCAATAATAATAATAGTAATAAGGATAATAATAATAGTTATAAGGATAATAATAATAGTTATAAGGATAAAGAGAAGAGTAATAGGGATAGTAATAATAGAATAAGGATAATAATAACAGTCATAGCGATAATAATAATAGTAATAAGGATAATAATAATAGCTATTGTGCTAATGATAATAGTAATAAGGATAATAATAATAGTAATAAGGATAATAATAATAGTTATAGTGCGAATAATAATAGTAATAAGGATAAACATAATAGTTATAGTGCTAATAATACTAGTAATAAGGATAATAATAACAGTTATAGCGATAATAATAATAGTAATAAGGGAAATAATAATAGTTATAAGGATAAAGACAAGAGTAATAGGGATAGTAATAATAGAATAAGGATAATAATAACAGTCATAGCGATAATAATAATAGTAGTAAGGATAATAATAATAGTTATAGCGATAATAATAATAGTAATAAGCATAATAATAATAGTTATAAGAATAGAGACAAGAGTAATAGGGATAGTAATAGTAGAATAAGCATAATAATAACAGTCATAGCGATAATAATAATAGTAATAAGGATAACAATAATAGTTATAGAGATAGTAATACTAGTTCTAAGGATAATAATAACAGTTATGATGATAATAATAATAGTAATAAGGGAAATAATAATAGTTATAAGGATAAAGACAAGAGTAATAGGGATAGTAATAATAGAATAAGTATAATAATAACAGTCATAGCAATAATAATAATAATAGTAATATGGATAATAATAATAGTTATAGTGCTAGTAATAATAGTAATAAGGATAATAATAATAGTTATAGTGCTAATAATACTAGTAATAAGGATAATAATAACAGTTATAGCGATAATAATAATAGTTATAAGGGAAATAATAATAGTTATAGCGATAATAATAATAGTAATAAGGGAAATAATAATAGTTATAAGGATATAGACAAAAGTAATAGGGATAGTAATAATACAATAAGCATAATAATAACAGTCATAGCGATAATAATAATAGTTATAGCGATAATAATAATAGTTATAGCGATAATAATAATAGTAATAAGGATAATAATAATAGTTATAAGGATAAAGACAAGAGTAATAGGGATAGTAATAATAGAATAAGGATAATAATAACAGTCATAGCGATAATAATAATAGTAATAAGGATAATAATAATAGTAGAGCGATAATAATAATAGTAATAAGGATAATAATAATAGTAATAAGGGAAATAATAATAAATATCAGGATAATGACAAGAGTAGTAGGGATAGTAATAATAGAAGAAGTATAATAATAACAGTCATTGCGATAGTAATAATAGTAATAAGGATTATAATAATAGTTATAGTGCTAATAATAATAGTAATAAGCATAATAATAATAGTTATAAGGATAGAGACAAGAGTAATAGGGATAGTAATAATAGAATAAAGATAATAATAATAGTAATAAGGATAATAATAATAGCTATAGTGCTAATAATAATAGTAATAAGGATAATAATAATAGTTATAGTGCGAATAATAATAATAATAAGGGAAATAATAATAAATATCAGGATAAAGACAAGAGTAATAGGGATAGTAATAATAGAAGAAGTATAATAATAATAGTCATTGCGATAATAATAATAATAGCTATAGTGCTAGTAATAATAGTAATAAGGATAATAATAATAGTTATAGCGATAATAATAATAGTAATAAGGATAATAATAATAGTTATAGTGCGAATAACAATAGTAATATGGATAAACATAATAGTTATAGTGCTAATAATACTAGTAATAAGGATGATAATAACAGATATAGCGATAATAATAATAGTAATAAGGGAAATAATAATAAATATCAGGATAAAGACAAGAGTAATAGGGATAGTAATAATAGAAGAAGTATAATAATAACAGTCATAGCGATAATAATAATAGTAATGAGGATAACAATAATAGTTATAGAGATAATAATACTAGTTCTAAGGATAATAATAACAGTTATAGCGATAATAATAATATTAATATTAATAAGGGAAATACTAATTGTTATAAGGATAAAGAGAAGAGTAATAGGGATAGTAATAACAGAATAAGTATAATAATAACAGTCGTAGCGATAATAATAATAGTAATAAGGATAATAATAATAGTTATAGTGCTAGTAATAATAGTAATAAGGATAATAATAATAGTTATAGTGCTAATAATACTAGTAATAAGGATAATAATAACAGTTATAGCGATAATAATAATAGTAATAAGGGAAATAATAATAGTTATAGCGATAATAATAATAGTAATAAGGGAAATAATAATAGTTATAAGGATATAGACAAAAGTAATAGGGATAGTAATAATACAATAAGCATAATAATAACAGTCATAGCGATAATAATAATAGTTATAGCGATAATAATAATAGTTATAGCGATAATAATAATAGTAATAAGGATAATAATAATAGTTATAAGGATAAAGACAAGAGTAATAGGGATAGTAATAATAGAATAAGGATAATAATAACAGTCATAGCGATAATAATAATAGTAATAAGGATAATACTAATAGTAGAGCGATAATAATAATAGTAATAAGGATAATAATAACAGTAATAAGGATAATAATAATAGTTATAGTGCGAATAATAATAGTAATAAGGATAAACGTAATAGTTATAGTGCTAATAATACTAGTAATAAGGATGATAATAACAGTTATAGCGATAATAATAATAGTAATAAGGGAAATAATAATAAATATCAGGATAATGACAAGAGTAGTAGGGATAGTAATAATAGAAGAAGTATAATAATAACAGTCATAGCGATAATAATAATAGTAATGAGGATAACAATAATAGTTATAGAGATAATAATACTAGTTCTAAGGATAATAATAACAGTTATAGCGATAATAATAATAGTAATAAGGGAAATACTAATTGTTATAAGGATAAAGAGAAGAGTAATAGGGATAGTAATAACAGAATAAGTATAATAATAACAGTCGTACCGATAATAATAATAGTAATAAGGATAATAATAATAGTTATAGTGCGAATAATAATAGTAATAAATATATACATAATAGTTATAGTGCTAATAATACTAGTAATAAGGATAATAATAACAGTTATAGCGATAATAATAATAGTAATAAGGGAAATAATAATAGTTATAAGGATAACGACAAGAGTAATAGGGATAGTAATAATAGAATAAGGATAATAATAACAGTTATAGCAATAATAATAATAGTAATAAGGATAATAATAATAGTTATAAGGATAAAGAGAAGAGTAATAGGGATAGTAATGATAGAATAAGGATAATAATAACAGTCATAGCGATAATAATAATAGTAATAAGGATAATAATAATAGTTATAGTGCGAATAATAATAGTAATAAGGATAAACATAATAGTTATAGTGCTAATAATACTAGTAATAAGGATAATAATAACAGTTAAAGCGATAATAATAATAGTAATAAGGGAAATACTAATTGTTATAAGGATAAAGAGAAGAGTAATAGGGATAGTAATAACAGAATAAGTATAATAGTAACAGTCGTAGCGATAATAATAATAGTAATAAGGATAATAATAATAGTTATAGTGCGAATAATAATAGTAATAAGGATATACATAATAGTTATAGTGCTAATAATACTAGTAATACGGATAATAATAACAGTTATAGCGATAATAATAATAGTAATAAGGGAAATAATAATAGTTATAAGGATAAAGACAAGAGTAATAGGGATAGTAATAATAGAATAAGGATAATAATAACAGTCATAGCGATAATAATAATAGTAATAAGGATAATAATAATAGTTATAAGGATAATAATAATAGTTATAAGGATAAAGAGAAGAGTAATAGGGATAGTAATAATAGAATAAGGATAATAATAACAGTCATAGCGATAATAATAATAGTAATAAGGATAATAATAATAGCTATAGTGCTAATGATAATAGTAATAAGGATAATAATAATAGTTATAGTGCGAATAATAATAGTAATAAGGATAAACATAATAGTTATAGTGCTAATAATACTAGTAATAAGGATAATAATAACAGTTATAGCGATAATAATAATAGTAATAAGGGAAATAATAATAGTTATAAGGATAAAGACAAGAGTAATAGGGATAGTAATAATAGAATAAGGATAATAATAACAGTCATAGCGATAATAATAATAGTAGTAAGGATAATAATAATAGTTATAGTGCTAGTAATAATAGTAGTAAGGATAATAATAGTAGTTATAGCGATAATAATAATAGTAATAAGGATAATAATAATAGTTATAGTGCGAATAATAATAGTAATAAGGATAAACATAATAGTTATAGTGCTAATAATACTAGTAATAAGGATAATAATAACAGTTATAGCGATAATAATAATAGTAATAAGGGAAATACTAATTGTTATAAGGATAAAGAGAAGAGTAATAGGGATAGTAATAACCGAATAAGTATAATAATAACAGTCGTAGCGATAATAATAATAGTAATAAGGATAATAATAATAGTTATAGTGCGAATAATAATAGTAATAAGGATATACATAATAGTTATAGTGCTAATAATACTAGTAATAAGGATAATAATAACAGTTATAGCGATAATAATAATAGTAATAAGGGAAATAGTAATAGTTATAAGGATAAAGACAAGAGTAATAGGGATAGTAATAATAGAATAAGGATAATAATAACAGTTATAGCAATAATAATAATAGTAATAAGGATAATAATAATAGTTATAAGGATAATAATAATAGTTATAAGGATAAAGAGAAGAGTAATAGGGATAGTAATAATAGAATAAGGATAATAATAACAGTCATAGCGATAATAATAATAGTAATAAGGATAATAATAATAGCTATAGTGCTAATGATAATAGTAATAAGGATAATAATAATAGTAATAAGGATAATAATAATAGTTATAGTGCGAATAATAATAGTAATAAGGATAAACATAATAGTTATAGTGCTAATAATACTAGTAATAAGGATAATAATAACAGTTATAGCGATAATAATAATAGTAATAAGGGAAATAATAATAGTTATAAGGATAAAGACAAGAGTAATAGGGATAGTAATAATAGAATAAGGATAATAATAACAGTCATAGCGTTAATAATAATAGTAGTAAGGATAATAATAATAGTTATAGCGATAATAATAATAGTAATAAGCATAATAATAATAGTTATAAGAATAGAGACAAGAGTAATAGGGATAGTAATAGTAGAATAAGCATAATAATAACAGTCATAGCGATAATAATAATAGTAATAAGGATAATAATAATAGTTATAGTGCGAATAATAATAGTAATAAGGATAAACATAATAGTTATAGTGCTAATAATACTAGTAATAAGGATAATAATAACAGTTATAGCGATAATAATAATAGTAATAAGGGAAATACTAATTGTTATAAGGATAAAGAGAAGAGTAATAGGGATAGTAATAACAGAATAAGTATAATAATAACAGTCGTAGCGATAATAATAATAGTAATAAGGATAATAATAATAGTTATAAGGATAATAATAATAGTTATAAGGATAAAGAGAAGAGTAATAGGGATAGTAATAATAGAATAAGGATAATAATAACAGTCATAGCGATAATAATAATAGTAATAAGGATAATAATAATAGCTATTGTGCTAATGATAATAGTAATAAGGATAATAATAATAGTAATAAGGATAATAATAATAGTAGAGCGATAATAATAATAGTAATAAGGATAATAATAATAGTAATAAGGATAATAATAATAGTTATAGTGCGAATAATAATAGTAATAAGGATAAACGTAATAGTTATAGTGCTAATAATACTAGTAATAAGGATGATAATAACAGTTATAGCGATAATAATAATAGTAATAAGGGAAATAATAATAAATATCAGGATAATGACAAGAGTAGTAGGGATAGTAATAATAGAAGAAGTATAATAATAACAGTCATTGCGATAGTAATAATAGTAATAAGGATTATAATAATAGTTATAGTGCTAATAATAATAGTAATAAGCATAATAATAATAGTTATAAGGATAGAGACAAGAGTAATAGGGATAGTAATAATAGAATAAAGATAATAATAATAGTAATAAGGATAATAATAATAGCTATAGTGCTAATAATAATAGTAATAAGGATAATAATAATAGTTATAGTGCGAATAATAATAATAATAAGGGAAATAATAATAAATATCAGGATAAAGACAAGAGTAATAGGGATAGTAATAATAGAAGAAGTATAATAATAATAGTCATTGCGATAATAATAATAATAGCTATAGTGCTAGTAATAATAGTAATAAGGATAATAATAATAGTTATAGCGATAATAATAATGGTAATAAGGATAATAATAATAGTTATAGTGCGAATAACAATAGTAATATGGATAAACATAATAGTTATAGTGCTAATAATACTAGTAATAAGGATGATAATAACAGATATAGCGATAATAATAATAGTAGTAAGGGAAATAATAATAAATATCAGGATAAAGACAAGAGTAATAGGGATAGTAATAATAGAAGAAGTATAATAATAACAGTCATTGCGATAATAATAATAGAAATAAGGATAATAATAATAGTTATAGTGCTATTAATAATAGTAATAAGCATAATAATAATAGTTATAAGGATAGAGACAAGAGTAATGGCGATAGTAATAATAGAATAAGGATAATAATAACAGTCATAGCGATAATAATAATAGTAATGAGGATAACAATAATAGTTATAGAGATAATAATACTAGTTCTAAGGATAATAAAAACAGTTATAGCGATAATAATAATAGTAATAAGGGAAATACTAATTGTTATAAGGATAAAGAGAAGAGTAATAGGGATTGTAATAACAGAATAAGTATAATAATAACAGTCGTAGCGATAATAATAATAGTAATAAGGATAATAATAATAGTTATAGTGCGAATAATAATAGTAATAAGGATAATAATAATAGTTATAGTGCGAATAATAATAGTAATAAGGATAAACATAATAGTTATAGTGCTAATAATACTAGTAATAAGAATAATAATAACAGTTACAGCGATAATAATAATAGTAATAAGGGAAATAATAATAGTTATAAGGATAAAGACAAGAGTAATAGGGATAGTAATAATAGAATAAGGATAAAAATAACAGTCATAGCGATAATAATAATAGTAATAAGGATAAACATAATAGTTATAGCGATAATAATAATAGTAATAAGGGAAATAATAATAAATATCAGGATAAAGACAAGAGTAATAGCGATAGTAATAATAGAATAAGGATAATAATAACAGTCATAGCGATAATAATAATAGTAATGAGGATAACAATAATAGTTATAGAGATAATAATACTAGTTCTAAGGATAATAATAACAGTTATAATGATAATAATAATAGTAATAAGGGAAATAATAATAGTTATAAGGATAAAGACAAGAGTAATAGGGATAGTAATAATAGAATAAGGATAATAATAACAGTCATAGCGATAATAATAATAGTAGTAAGGATAATAATAATAGTTATAGCGATAATAATAATAGTAATAAGCATAATAATAATAGTTATAAGGATAATAATAATAGTTATAAGGATAAAGAGAAGAGTAATAGGGATAGTAATAATAGAATAAGGATAATAATAACAGTCACAGCGATAATAATAATAGTAGTAAGGATAATAATAATAGTTATAGCGATAATAATAATAGTAATAAGCATAATAATAATAGTTATAAGGATAATAATAATAGTTATAAGGATAAAGAGAAGAGTAATAGGGATAGTAATAATAGAATAAGGATAATAATAACAGTCATAGCGATAATAATAATAGTAGTAAGGACAATAATAATAGTTATAGCGATAATAATAATAGTAATAAGGATAATAATAATTGTTATAAGGATAAAGAGAAGAGTAATAGGGATAGTAATAATAGAATAAGGATAATAATAACAGTTATAGCGATAATAATAATAGTAATAAGGGAAATAATAATAGTTATAAGGATAAAGACAAGAGTAATAGGGATAGTAATAATAGAATAAGGATAATAATAACAGTTATAGCAATAATAATAATAGTAATAAGGATAATAATAATAGTTATAAGGATAATAATAATTGTTATAAGGATAAAGAGAAGAGTAATAGGGATAGTAATAATAGAATAAGGATAATAATAACAGTCATAGCGATAATAATAATAGTAGTAAGGATAATAATAATAGTATTAAGCATAATAATAATAGTTATAAGAATAGAGACAAGAGTAATAGGGATAGTAATAACAGAATAAGTATAATAATAACAGTCGTAGCGATAATAATAATAGTAATAAGGATAATAATAATAGTTATAGTGCGAATAATACTAGTAATAAGGATATACATAATAGTTATAGTGCTAATAATACTAGTAATAAGGATAATAATAACAGTTATAGCGAAAATAATAATAGTAATAAGGGAAATAATAATAGTTATAAGGATAACGACAAGAGTAATAGGGATAGTAATAATAGAATAAGGATAATAATAACAGTTATAGCAATAATAATAATAGTAATAAGGGAAATAATAATAAATATCAGGATAAAGACAAGAGTAATAGGGATAGTAATAATAGAAGATGTATAATAATAACAGTCATAGCGATAATAATAATAGTAATAAGGATAATAATAACAGTTATAGTGCGAATAATAATAGTAATAAGGATAATAATAATAGTTATAGTGCGAATAATAATAGTAATAAGGATAAACATAATAGTTATAGTGCTAATAATACTAGTAATAAGGATAATAATAACAGTTATAGCGATAATAATAATAGTAATAAGGGAAATACTAATTGTTATAAGGATAAAGAGAAGAGTAATAGGGATAGTAATGACAGAATAAGTATAATAATAACAGCCGTAGCGATAATAATAATAGTAATAAGGATAATAATAATAGTTATAGTGCGAATAATAATAGTAATAAGGATAAACATAATAGTTATAGTGCTAATAATACTAGTAATAAGGATAATAATAACAGTTATAGCGATAATAATAATAGTAATAAGGGAAATAATAATAGTTATAAGGATAAAGACAAGAGTAATAGGGATAGTAATAATAGAATAAGGATAATAATAACAGTCATAGCGATAATAATAATAGCAGTAAGGATAATAATAATAGTTATAGCGATAATAATAATAGTAATAAGCATAATAATAATAGTTATAAGAATAGAGACAAGAGTAATAGGGATAGTAATAGTAGAATAAGCATAATAATAACAGTCATATTGATAATAATAATAGTAATAAGGATAACAATAATAGTTATAGAGATAGTAATACTAGTTCTAAGGATAATAATAACAGTTATAATGATAATAATAATAGTAATAAGGGAAATAATAATAGTTATAAGGATAAAGACAAGAGTAATAGGGATAGTAATAATAGAATAAGGATAATAATAACAGTCATAGCGATAATAATAATAGTAGTAAGGATAATAATAATAGTTATAGCGATAATAATAATAGTAATAAGGATAATAATAATAGTTATAGTGCGAATAACAATAGTAATAAGGATAAACATAATAGTTATAGTGCTAATAATACTAGTAATATGGATAATAATAACAGTTATAATGATAATAATAATAGTAATAAGGGAAATAATAATAGTTATAGCGATAATAATAATAGTAATAAGGGAAATAATAATAGTTATAAGGATATAGACAAAAGTAATAGGGATAGTAATAATACAATAAGCATAATAATAACAGTCATAGCGATAATAATAATGGTAGTAAGGATAATAATAATAGTAATAAGCATAATAATAATAGTTATAAGAATAGAGACAAGAGTAATAGGGATAGTAATAACAGAATAAGTATAATAATAACAGTCGTAGCGATAATAATAATAGTAATAAGGATAATAATAATAGTTATAGTGCGAATAATAATAGTAATAAGGATATACATAATAGTTATAGTGCTAATAATACTAGTAATAAGGATAATAATAACAGTTATAGCGAAAATAATAATAGTAATAAGGGAAATAATAATAGTTGTAAGGATAAAGACAAGAGTAATAGGGATAGAAATAATAGAATAAGGATAATAATAACAGTTATAGCAATAATAATAATACTAATAAGGATAACAATAATAGTTATAGAGATAATAATAGCAGTAATAAGGATAATAATAACAGTTATAATGATAATAATAATAGTAATAAGGGAAATAATAATAGTTATAAGGATAAAGACAAGAGTAATAGGGATAGTAGTAATAGAATAAGGATAATAATAACAGTCATAGCGATAATAATAATAGTAGTAAGGATAATAATAATAGTTATAGTGCTAGTAACAATAGTAGTAAGGATAATAATAATAGTTATAGCGATAATAATAATAGTAATAAGGGAAATACTAATTGTTATAAGGATAAAGAGAAGAGTAATAGGGATAGTAATAACAGAATAAGTATAATAATAACAGTCACAGCGATAATAATAATAGTAATAAGGATAATAATAATAGCTATAGTGCTAATGATAATAGTAATAAGGATAATAATAATAGTTATAGTGCGAATAATAATAGTAATAAGGATAAACATAATAGTTATAGTGCTAATAATACTAGTAATAAGGATAATAATAACAGTTATAGCGATAATAATAATAGTAATAAGGGAAATACTAATTGTTATAAGGATAAAGAGAAGAGTAATAGGGATAGTAATAACAGAATAAGTATAATAATAACAGTCGTAGCGATAATAATAATAATAGTAATAAGGATAATAATAATAGTTATAGTGCGAATAATAATAGTAATAAGGATATACATAATAGTTATAGTGCTAATAATACTAGTAATAAGGATAATAATAACAGTTATAGCGATAATAATAATAGTAATAAGGGAAATAATAATAGTTATAAGGATAAAGACAAGAGTAATAGGGATAGTAATAATAGAATAAGGATAATAATAACAGTTATAGCAATAATAATAATAGTAATAAGGATAATAATAATAGTTATAAGGATAATAATAATAGTTATAAGGATAAAGAGAAGAGTAATAGGGATAGTAATAATAGAATAAGGATAATAATAACAGTCATAGCGATAATAATAATAGTAATAAGGATAATAATAATAGCTATAGTGCTAATGATAATAGTAATAAGGATAATAATAATAGTAATAAGGATAATAATAATAGTTATAGTGCGAATAATAATAGTAATAAGGATAAACATAATAGTTATAGTGCTAATAATACTAGTAATAAGGATAATAATAACAGTTATAGCGATAATAATAATAGTAATAAGGGAAATAATAATAGTTATAAGGATAAAGACAAGAGTAATAGGGATAGTAATAATAGAATAAGGATAATAATAACAGTCATAGCGTTAATAATAATAGTAGTAAGGATAATAATAATAGTTATAGCGATAATAATAATAGTAATAAGCATAATAATAATAGTTATAAGAATAGAGACAAGAGTAATAGGGATAGTAATAGTAGAATAAGCATAATAATAACAGTCATAGCGATAATAATAATAGTAATAAGGATAATAATAATAGTTATAGTGTGAATAATAATAGTAATAAGCATAATAATAATAGTTATAAGGATAGCGACAAGAGTACTAGGGATAGTAATAATAGAATAAGGATAATAATAACAGTCATAGCGATAATAATAATAATAGCTATAGTGCTAATAATAATAGTGATAAGGATAATAATAACAATTATAGCAATAATAATAATAGTAATAAGGATAATAATAATAGTTATAGTGCGAATAATAATAGTAATAAGGATAAACATAATAGTTATAGTGCTAATAATACTAGTAATAAGGATAATAATAACAGTTATAGCGATAATAATAATAGTAATAAGGGAAATACTAATTGTTATAAGGATAAAGAGAAGAGTAATAGGGATAGTAATAACAGAATAAGTATAATAATAACAGTCGTAGCGATAATAATAATAGTAATAAGGATAATAATAATAGTTATAAGGATAATAATAATAGTTATAAGGATAAAGAGAAGAGTAATAGGGATAGTAATAATAGAATAAGGATAATAATAACAGTCATAGCGATAATAATAATAGTAATAAGGATAATAATAATAGCTATTGTGCTAATGATAATAGTAATAAGGATAATAATAATAGTAATAAGGATAATAATAATAGTAGAGCGATAATAATAATAGTAATAAGGATAATAATAATAGTAATAAGGATAATAATAATAGTTATAGTGCGAATAATAATAGTAATAAGGATAAACGTAATAGTTATAGTGCTAATAATACTAGTAATAAGGATGATAATAACAGTTATAGCGATAATAATAATAGTAATAAGGGAAATAATAATAAATATCAGGATAATGACAAGAGTAGTAGGGATAGTAATAATAGAAGAAGTATAATAATAACAGTCATTGCGATAGTAATAATAGTAATAAGGATTATAATAATAGTTATAGTGCTAATAATAATAGTAATAAGCATAATAATAATAGTTATAAGGATAGAGACAAGAGTAATAGGGATAGTAATAATAGAATAAAGATAATAATAATAGTAATAAGGATAATAATAATAGCTATAGTGCTAATAATAATAGTAATAAGGATAATAATAATAGTTATAGTGCGAATAATAATAATAATAAGGGAAATAATAATAAATATCAGGATAAAGACAAGAGTAATAGGGATAGTAATAATAGAAGAAGTATAATAATAATAGTCATTGCGATAATAATAATAATAGCTATAGTGCTAGTAATAATAGTAATAAGGATAATAATAATAGTTATAGCGATAATAATAATGGTAATAAGGATAATAATAATAGTTATAGTGCGAATAACAATAGTAATATGGATAAACATAATAGTTATAGTGCTAATAATACTAGTAATAAGGATGATAATAACAGTTATAGCGATAATAATAATAGTAATAAGGGAAATAATAATAAATATCAGGATAATGACAAGAGTAGTAGGGATAGTAATAATAGAAGAAGTATAATAATAACAGTCATTGCGATAGTAATAATAGTAATAAGGATTATAATAATAGTTATAGTGCTAATAATAATAGTAATAAGCATAATAATAATAGTTATAAGGATAGAGACAAGAGTAATAGGGATAGTAATAATAGAATAAAGATAATAATAATAGTAATAAGGATAAT
Organism: Megachile ligniseca; assembly: GCA_945859555.1. Taxonomy (NCBI): domain Eukaryota; kingdom Metazoa; phylum Arthropoda; class Insecta; order Hymenoptera; family Megachilidae; genus Megachile; species Megachile ligniseca. The sequence goes on from CAMAOC010000250.1 coordinate 27,515, forward strand.
AATAATAGCTATAGTGCTAATAATAATAGTAATAAGGATAATAATAATAGTTATAGTGCGAATAATAATAATAATAAGGGAAATAATAATAAATATCAGGATAAAGACAAGAGTAATAGGGATAGTAATAATAGAAGAAGTATAATAATAATAGTCATTGCGATAATAATAATAATAGCTATAGTGCTAGTAATAATAGTAATAAGGATAATAATAATAGTTATAGCGATAATAATAATGGTAATAAGGATAATAATAATAGTTATAGTGCGAATAACAATAGTAATATGGATAAACATAATAGTTATAGTGCTAATAATACTAGTAATAAGGATGATAATAACAGATATAGCGATAATAATAATAGTAATAAGGGAAATAATAATAAATATCAGGATAAAGACAAGAGTAATAGGGATAGTAATAATAGAAGAAGTATAATAATAACAGTCATTGCGATAATAATAATAGAAATAAGGATAATAATAATAGTTATAGTGCTATTAATAATAGTAATAAGCATAATAATAATAGTTATAAGGATAATAATAATAGTTATAAGGATAAAGAGAAGAGTAATAGGGATAGTAATAATAGAATAAGGATAATAATAACAGTCACAGCGATAATAATAATAGTAGTAAGGATAATAATAATAGTTATAGCGATAATAATAATAGTAATAAGGATAATAATAATTGTTATAAGGATAAAGAGAAGAGTAATAGGGATAGTAATAATAGAATAAGGCTAATAATAACAGTCATGGCGATAATAATAATAGTAATAAGGGAAATAATAATAAATATCAGGATAAAGACAAGAGTAATAGGGATAGTAATAATAGAAGAAGTATAATAATAACAGTCATTGCGATAATAATAATAGAAATAAGGATAATAATAATAGTTATAGTGCTAATAATAATAGTAATAAGCATAATAATAATAGTTATAAGGATAGAGACAAGAGTAATGGCGATAGTAATAATAGAATAAGGATAATAATAACAGTCATAGCGATAATAATAATAGTAATGAGGATAACAATAATAGTTATAGAGATAATAATACTAGTTCTAAGGATAATAAAAACAGTTATAGCGATAATAATAATAGTAATAAGGGAAATACTAATTGTTATAAGGATAAAGAGAAGAGTAATAGGGATAGTAATAACAGAATAAGTATAATAATAACAGTCGTAGCGATAATAATAATAGTAATAAGGATAATAATAATAGTTATAGTGCGAATAATAATAGTAATAAGGATAATAATAATAGTTATAGTGCGAATAATAATAGTAATAAGGATAAACATAATAGTTATAGTGCTAATAATACTAGTAATAAGGATAATAATAACAGTTAAAGCGATAATAATAATAGTAATAAGGGAAATACTAATTGTTATAAGGATAAAGAGAAGAGTAATAGGGATAGTAATAACAGAATAAGTATAATAGTAACAGTCGTAGCGATAATAATAATAGTAATAAGGATAATAATAATAGTTATAGTGCGAATAAAAATAGTAATAAGGATATACATTATAGTTATAGTGCTAATAATACTAGTAATAAGGATAATAATAACAGTTATAGCGATAATAATAATAGTAATAAGGGAAATAATAATAGTTATAAGGATAAAGACAAGAGTAATAGGGATAGTAATAATAGAATAAGGATAATAATAACAGTCATAGCGATAATAATAATAGTAGTAAGGATAATAATAATAGTAATAAGCATAATAATAATAGTTATAAGAATAGAGACAAGAGTAATAGGGATAGTAATAACAGAATAAGTATAATAATAACAGTCGTAGCGATAATAATAATAGTAATAAGGATATACATAATAGTTATAGTGCTAATAATACTAGTAATAAGGATAATAATAACAGTTATAGCGAAAATAATAATAGTAATAAGGGAAATAATAATAGTTATAAGGATAAAGACAAGAGTAATAGGGATAGAAATAATAGAATAAGGATAATAATAACAGTTATAATGATAATAATAATAGTAATAAGGGAAATAATAATAGTTATAAGGATAAAGACAAGAGTAATAGGGATAGTAGTAATAGAATAAGGATAATAATAACAGTCATAGCGATAATAATAATAGTAGTAAGGATAATAATAATAGTTATAGTGCTAGTAACAATAGTAGTAAGGATAATAATAATAGTTATAGCGATAATAATAATAGTAATAAGGATAATAATAATAGTTATAGTGCGAATAATAATAGTAATATGGATAAACATAATAGTTATAGTGCTAATAATACTAGTAATAAGGATAATAATAACAGTTATAGCGATAATAATAATAGTAATAAGGGAAATACTAATTGTTATAAGGATAAAGAGAAGAGTAATAGGGATAGTAATAACAGAATAAGTATAATAATAACAGTCGTAGCGATAATAATAATAATAGTAATAAGGATAATAATAATAGTTATAGTGCGAATAATAATAGTAATAAGGATATACATAATAGTTATAGTGCTAATAATACTAGTAATAAGGATAATAATAACAGTTATAGCGATAATAATAATAGTAATAAGGGAAATAATAATAGTTATAAGGATAAAGACAAGAGTAATAGGGATAGTAATAATAGAATAAGGATAATAATAACAGTTATAGCAATAATAATAATAGTAATAAGGATAATAATAATAGTTATAAGGATAATAATAATAGTTATAAGGATAAAGAGAAGAGTAATAGGGATAGTAATAATAGAATAAGGATAATAATAACAGTTATAGCAATAATAATAATAGTAATAAGGATAATAATAATAGTTATAAGGATAATAATAATAGTTATAAGGATAAAGAGAAGAGTAATAGGGATAGTAATAATAGAATAAGGATAATAATAACAGTCACAGCGATAATAATAATAGTAATAAGGATAATAATAATAGCTATAGTGCTAATGATAATAGTAATAAGGATAATAATAATAGTTATAGTGCGAATAATAATAGTAATAAGGATAAACATAATAGTTATAGTGCTAATAATACTAGTAATAAGGATAATAATAACAGTTATAGCGATAATAATAATAGTAATAAGGGAAATACTAATTGTTATAAGGATAAAGAGAAGAGTAATAGGGATAGTAATAACAGAATAAGTATAATAATAACAGTCGTAGCGATAATAATAATAATAGTAATAAGGATAATAATAATAGTTATAGTGCGAATAATAATAGTAATAAGGATATACATAATAGTTATAGTGCTAATAATACTAGTAATAAGGATAATAATAACAGTTATAGCGATAATAATAATAGTAATAAGGATAATAATAACAGTTATAGCGATAATAATAATAGTAATAAGGGAAATACTAATTGTTATAAGGATAAAGAGAAGAGTAATAGGGATAGTAATAACAGAATAAGTATAATAATAACAGTCGTAGCGATAATAATAATAATAGTAATAAGGATAATAATAATAGTTATAGTGCGAATAATAATAGTAATAAGGATATACATAATAGTTATAGTGCTAATAATACTAGTAATAAGGATAATAATAACAGTTATAGCGATAATAATAATAGTAACAAGGGAAATAATAATAGTTATAAGGATAAAGACAAGAGTAATAGGGATAGTAATAATAGAATAAGGATAATAATAACAGTTATAGCAATAATAATAATAGTAATAAGGATAATAATAATAGTTATAAGGATAATAATAATAGTTATAAGGATAAAGAGAAGAGTAATAGGGATAGTAATAATAGAATAAGGATAATAATAACAGTTATAGCAATAATAATAATAGTAATAAGGATAATAATAATAGTTATAAGGATAATAATAATAGTTATAAGGATAAAGAGAAGAGTAATAGGGATAGTAATAATAGAATAAGGATAATAATAACAGTCACAGCGATAATAATAATAGTAATAAGGATAATAATAATAGCTATAGTGCTAATGATAATAGTAATAAGGATAATAATAATAGTTATAGTGCGAATAATAATAGTAATAAGGATAAACATAATAGTTATAGTGCTAATAATACTAGTAATAAGGATAATAATAACAGTTATAGCGATAATAATAATAGTAATAAGGGAAATACTAATTGTTATAAGGATAAAGAGAAGAGTAATAGGGATAGTAATAACAGAATAAGTATAATAATAACAGTCGTAGCGATAATAATAATAATAGTAATAAGGATAATAATAATAGTTATAAGGATAAAGAGAAGAGTAATAGGGATAGTAATAATAGAATAAGGATAATAATAACAGTCACAGCGATAATAATAATAGTAATAAGGATAATAATAATAGCTATAGTGCTAATGATAATAGTAATAAGGATAATAATAATAGTTATAGTGCGAATAATAATAGTAGTAAGGATAATAATAATAGTTATAGTGCTAGTAATAATAGTAATAAGGATAATAATGATAGTTATAGCGATAATAATAATAGTAATAAGGATAATAATAATAGTTATAGTGCGAATAATAATAGTAATAAGGATAAACATAATAGTTATAGTGCTAATAATACTAGTAATAAGGATAATAATAACAGTTATAGCGGTAATAATAATAGTAATGAGGGAAATAATAATAATTATCAGGATAGAGACAAGAGTAATAGGGATAGTAATAGTAGAATAAGGATAATAATAACAGTCATAGCGATAATAATAATAGTAATAAGGATAATAATAATAGTTATAGTGCTATTAATAATAGTAATAGGAATAATAATAATAGTTATAGCGATAATAATAATAGTAGTATGGATAATAATAACAGTTATAAGGATAAAGACAAGAGTAATAGGGATAGTAATAATAGAATAAGGATAATAATAACAGTCATAACGATAGTAATGAGGATAATAATAATAGTTATAGTGCTAATAATAATAGTAATAAGCATAACAGTAATAGTTATAAGGATAGAGACAAGAGTAATCGGGATAATAATAGAATGAGGATAATAATAACAGTCATAGCGATAATAGTAATAGTAATAAGGATGATAATAACAGTTATAGTGCTAGTAATAATAGTAATAAGGATAATAATAATAGTTATAGCGATAATAATAATAGTAATAAGGGAAATAATAATAGTTATAAGGATAAAGACAAAAGTAATAGGGATAGTAATAATACAATAAGGATAATAATAACAGTTATAGCGATAATAATAATAGTAAGAAGGGAAATAATAATAATTATCAGGATAAAGACAAGAGTAATAGCGATAGTAATAATAGAATAAATATAATAATAACAGTCGTAGCGATAATAATAATAGTAATAAGGATAATAATAATAGTTATAGTGCGAATAATAATAGTAATAAGGGAAATAATAATAATTATTAGGATAAAGACAACAGTAATAAGGATAGTAATAATAGAATAAGTATAATAATAACAGTCATAGCGATAATAATAATAGTAGTAAGGATAATAATAACAGTTATAGCGGTAATAATAATAGTAATAAGGGAAATAATAATAATTATCAGGATAGAGACAAGAGTAATAGGGATAGTAATAATAGAATAAGGATAATAATAACAGTTATAGCAATAATAATAATAGTAATAAGGATAATAATAATAGTTATAAGGATAATAATAATAGTTATAAGGATAAAGAGAAGAGTAATAGGGATAGTAATAATAGAATAAGGATAATAATAACAGTCATAGCGATAATAATAATAGTAATAAGGATAACAATAATAGCTATAGTGCTAATGATAATAGTAATAAGGATAATAATAATAGTAATAAGGATAATAATAATAGTTATAGTGGGAATAATAATAGTAATAAGGATAAACATAATAGTTATAGTGCTAATAATACTAGTAATAAGGATAATAATAACAGTTATAGCGATAATAATAATAGTAATAAGGGAAATAATAATAGTTATAAGGATAAAGACAAGAGTAATAGGGATAGTAATAATAGAATAAGGATAATAATAACAGTTATAGCAATAATAATAATAGTAATAAGGATAATAATAATAGTTATAAGGATAATAATAATAGTTATAAGGATAAAGAGAAGAGTAATAGGGATAGTAATAATAGAATAAGGATAATAATAACAGTCACAGCGATAATAATAATAGTAATAAGGATAATAATAATAGCTATAGTGCTAATGATAATAGTAATAAGGATAATAATAATAGTTATAGTGCGAATAATAATAGTAGTAAGGATAATAATAATAGTTATAGTGCTAGTAATAATAGTAATAAGGATAATAATGATAGTTATAGCGATAATAATAATAGTAATAAGGATAATAATAATAGTTATAGTGCGAATAATAATAGTAATAAGGATAAACATAATAGTTATAGTGCTAATAATACTAGTAAGAAGGATAATAATAACAGTTATAGCGGTAATAATAATAGTAATAAGGGAAATAATAATAATTATCAGGATAGAGACAAGAGTAATAGGGATAGTAATAGTAGAATAAGGATAATAATAACAGTCATAGCGATAATAATAATAGTAATAAGGATAATAATAATAGTTATAGTGCTATTAATAATAGTAATAGGAATAATAATAATAGTTATAGCGATAATAATAATAGTAGTATGGATAATAATAACAGTTATAAGGATAAAGACAAGAGTAATAGGGATAGTAATAATAGAATAAGGATAATAATAACAGTCATAACGATAGTAATGAGGATAATAATAATAGTTATAGTGCTAATAATAATAGTAATAAGCATAACAGTAATAGTTATAAGGATAGAGACAAGAGTAATCGGGATAATAATAGAATGAGGATAATAATAACAGTCATAGCGATAATAGTAATAGTAATAAGGATGATAATAACAGTTATAGTGCTAGTAATAATAGTAATAAGGATAATAATAATAGTTATAGCGATAATAATAATAGTAATAAGGGAAATAATAATAGTTATAAGGATAAAGACAAAAGTAATAGGGATAGTAATAATACAATAAGGATAATAATAACAGTTATAGCGATAATAATAATAGTAAGAAGGGAAATAATAATAATTATCAGGATAAAGACAAGAGTAATAGCGATAGTAATAATAGAATAAATATAATAATAACAGTCGTAGCGATAATAATAATAGTAATAAGGATAATAATAATAGTTATAGTGCGAATAATAATAGTAATAAGGGAAATAATAATAATTATTAGGATAAAGACAACAGTAATAAGGATAGTAATAATAGAATAAGTATAATAATAACAGTCATAGCGATAATAATAATAGTAGTAAGGATAATAATAATAGTTATAGCGATAATAATAATAGTAATAAGGATAATAATAATAGTTATAAGGATAAAGAGAACTGTAATAGGGATAGTAATAATAGAATAAGGATAATAATAACAGTCACAGCGATAATAATAATAGTAGTAAGGATAATAATCATAGTTATGGCGATAATAATAATAGTAATAAACATAATAATAATAGTTATAACGATAGAGACAAGAGTAATAGGTATAGTAATATTAGAAAAAGGATAATAATAACAGTCATAGCGATAATAATAATAATAGCTATGGTGCTAATAATAATAGAAATAAGGATAATAATAACAGTTATAGCAATAATAATAATAGTAATAAGGATAATAATAACAGTCATAGCGATAATAATAATACTAGTAAGGATAATAATAACAGTTATAGCGATAATAATAATAGTAATAAGGGAAATAATAATAATTATCAGGATAAAAACAAGAGTAATAGGGATAGTAATAATAGAATAAGTATAATAATAACAGTCATAGCGATAATAGTAATAATAATAAGGATGATAGTAACAGTTATAGTGCTAGTAATAATAGTAATAAGGATAATAATAATAGTTATAGCGATAATAATAGTAGTAATACGGGAAATAATAATAGTTATAAGGATAAAGACAAAAGTAATAGGGATAGTAATAATACAATAAGGATAATACTAACAGTCATAGCGATAATAATAATAGTTATAAGGATAAAGACAAGAGTAATACGGATGGTAATAATAGAATAAGGATAATAATAACAGTCATAGCGATAATAATAATAGTAATGAGGATAACAATAATAGTTATAGAGATAATAATACTAGTAATAAGGATAAAGACAAGAGTAATAGGGATAGTAATAATAGAGTAAGGATAATAATAACAGTCATAACGATAATAATAATAGTAATGAGGATAATAATAATAGTTATAAGGATAATAATAATAGTTATAAGGATAAAGAGAAGAGTAATAGGGATAGTAATAATAGAATAAGGATAATAATAACAGTCATAGCGATAATAATAATAGTAATAAGGATAATAATAATAGCTATAGTGCTAATGATAATAGTAATAAGGATAATAATAATAGTAATAAGGATAATAATAATAGTTATAGTGGGAATAATAATAGTAATAAGGATAAACATAATAGTTATAGTGCTAATAATACTAGTAACAAGGATAATAATAACAGTTATAGCGATAATAATAATAGTAATAAGGGAAATAATACTAGTTAGAAGGATAAAGACAAGAGTAATAGGGATAGTAATAATAGAATAAGGATAATAATAACAGTTATATCAGTAATAATAATAGTAATAAGGATAATAATAATAGTTATAAGGATAAAGAGAAGAGTAATAGGGATAGTAATAATAGAATAAGGATAATAATAACAGTCACAGCGATAATAATAATAGTAATAAGGATAATAATAATAGCTATAGTGCTAATGATAATAGTAATAAGGATAATAATAACAGTTATAGCGATAATAATAATAGTTATAAGGATAAAGACAAGAGTAATAGAGATAGTAATAATAGAAGAAGTATAATAATAACAGTCATTGCGATAATAATAATAGTAATGAGGATAACAATAATTGTTATAGAGATAATAATACTAGTAATAAGGATAATAATAACAGTTATAATGATAATAATAATAGTAATAAGGGAAATAATAATAGTTATAAGGATAAAGACAAGAGTTATAGGGATAGTAATAATAGAATAAGGATAATAATAGCAGTCATAGCGATAATAATAATAGTAGTAAGGATAATAATAATAGTTATAGTGCTAGTAATAATAGTAATAAGGATAATAATGATAGTTATAGCGATAATAATAATAGTAATAAGGATAATATTAACAGTTATAGCGGTAATAATAATAGTAATAAGGGAAATAATAATAATTATCAGGATAGAGACAAGAGTAATAGGGATAGTAATAGTAGAATAAGGATAATAATAATAGTCGTAGCGATAATAATAATAGTAATAAGGATAATAATAATAGTTATAGTGCTATTAATAATAGTAATAGGAATAATAATAATAGTTATAGTGCTATTAATAATAGTAATAGGAATAATAATAATAGTTATAGCGATAATAATAATAGTAGTATGGATAATAATAACAGTTATAAGGATAAAGACAAGAGTAATAGGGATAGTAATAATAGAATAAGGATAATAATAACAGTCATAACGATAATAATAATAGTAATGAGGATAATAATAATAGTTATAGTACTAATAATAATAGTAATAAGCATAACAGTAATAGTTTTAAGGATAGAGACAAGAGTAATCGGGATAATAATAGAATAAGGATAATAATAACAGTCATAGCGATAATAGTAATAGTAATAAGGATGATAATAACAGTTATAGTGCTAGTAATAATAGTAATAAGGATAATAATAATAGTTATAGCGATAATAATAATAGTAATAAGGGAAATAATAATAGTTATAGTGCTATTAATAATAGTAATAAGGATAATAATAATAGTTATAGCGATAATAATAATAGTAATAAGGATAATAATAATAGTTATAAGGATAAAGAGAAGAGTAATAGGGATAGTAATAATAGAATAAGGATAACAATAATAGTTATAGAGATAATAATACTAGTAATAAGTATAATAATAACAGTTATAATGATAATAATAATAGTAATAAGGGAAATAATAATAGTTATAAGGATAGAGACAAGAGTAATAGGTATAGTAATAATAGAATAAGGATAATAATAACAGTCATAGCGATAATAATAATAATAGCTATGGTGCTAATAATAATAGTAATAAGGATAATAATAATAGTTATAGTGCGAATAATAATAGTAATAAGGATAATAATAATAGTTATAGCGATAATAATAATTGTAATAAGGGAAATAATAATAATTATCAGGATAAAGACAAGAGTAATAGGGATAGTAATAATAGAAGAAGTATAATAATAACAGTCATAGCGATAATAGTAATAGTAATGAGGATAACAATAATAGTTATAGTGCTAATAATAATAGTAATAAGCATAACAGTAATAGTTATAAGGATAGAGACAAGAGTAATAGGGATAATAATAATAGTAATAAGGATAATAATAATAGTTATAAGGATAATAATAATAGTTATAAGGATAAAGAGAAGAGTAATAGGGATAGTAATAATAGAATAAGGATAATAATAACAGTCACAGCGATAATAATAATAGTAGTAAGGATAATAATAATAGTTATGGCGATAATAATAATAGTAGTAAACATAATAATAATAGTTATAAGGATAGAGACAAGAGTAATAGGTATAATAATAATAGAATAAGGATAATAATAACAGTCATAGCGATAATAATAATAATAATAGCTATGGTGCTAATAATAATAGTGATAAGGATAATAATAATAGTTATAGTGCGAATAATAATAGTAATAAGGATAATAATAATAGTTATAGCGATAATAATAATTGTAATAAGGGAAATAATAATAATTATCAGGATAAAGAGAAGAGTAATAGGGATAGTAATAATAGAATAAGTATAATAATAACAGTCATAGCGATAATAATAATAGTAATAAGGATAATAATAATAGTTATAGTGCTAATAATAATAGTAATAAGCATAACAGTAATAGTTATAAGGATAGAGACAAGAGTAATAGGGATAATAATAATAGAATAAGGATAATAATAACAGTCATAGCGATCATAATAATAATATCTATAGTTCTAATAATAATACTAATAAGGATAATAATAACAGTTATGGCAATAATAATAATAGTAATAAGGATAATAATAATAGTTGAAGTGCGAATAATAATAGTTATAAGGATAATAATAACAGTTATAGCGATAATAATAATAGTAATAAGGGAAATAATAATAATTATCAGGATAAAGACAAGAGTAATAGGGATAGTAATAATAGAATAAGTATAATAATAACAGTCATAGCGATAATAATAATAGTAATAAGGATAATAATAATAGTTATAAGGATAAAGAGAAGAGTAATAGGGATAGTAATAATAGAATAAGGATAATAATAACAGTTATAGCGATAATAATAATAGTAATAAGGGAAATAATAATAAATATCAGGATAAAGACAAGAGTAATAGGGATAGTAATAATAGAATAAGTATAATAATAAGAGTCATAGCGATAATAATAATAGTAATAAGGATAATAATAATAGTTATAGTGCTATTAATAATAGTAATAAGGATAATAATAATAGTTATAGCGATAATAATAATAGTAATAAGGGTAATAATAATAGTTATAAGGATAAAGAGAAGAGTAATAGGGATAGTAATAATAGAATAAGGATAATAATAACAGTCACAGCGATAATAATAATAGTAGTAAGGATAATAATAATAGTTATGGCGATAATAATAATAGTAGTAAACATAATAATAATAGTTATAAGGATAGAGACAAGAGTAATAGGTATAGTAATAATAGAATAAGGATAATAATAACAGTCATAGCGATAATAATAATAATAGCTATGGTGCTAATAATAATAGTAATAAGGATAATAATAATAGTTATAGTGCGAATAATAATAGTAGTAAGGATAATAATAACAGTCATAGCGATAATAATAATAGTAATAAGGATAATAATAATAGTTATAGTGCTAATAATAATAGTAATAAGCATAACAGTAATAGTTATAAGGATAGAGACAAGAGTAATAGGGATAATAATAATAGAATAAGGACAATAATAACAGTCATAGCGATAATAATAATAATATCTATAGTGCTAATAATAATACTAATAAGGATAATAATAACAGTTATGGCAATAATAATAATAGTAATAAGGATAATAATAATAGTTGTAGTGCGAATAATTATAGTAATAAGGATAGTAATAACAGTTATAGCGATAATAATAATAGTAATAAGGGAAATAATAATAATTATCAGGATAAAGACAAGAGTAATAGGGATAGTAATAATAGAATAAGTATAATAATAACAGTCATAGCGATAATAGTAATAGTAATAAGGATGATAATAACAGTTATAGTGCTAGAAATAATACAATAAGGATAATAATAACAGTCATAGCGATAATAATAATAGTTATAGCGATAATAATAATAGTTATAAGGATAAAGACAAGAGTAATAGGGATGGTAATAATAGAATAAGGATAATAATAACAGTCATAGCGATAATAATAATAGTAATGAGGATAACGATAATAGTTATAGAGATAATAATACTAGTAATAAGGATAATAATAACAGTTATAATGATAATAATAATAGTAATAAGGGAAATAATAATAATTATCAAAATAAAGACAAGAGTAATATGGATAGTAATAATAGAATAAGTATAATAATAACAGTCATAGCGATAATAATAATAGTAATAAGGATAATAATAATAGTTATAGTGCTAGTAATAATAGTAATAAGGATAATAATAATAGTTATAGCGATAATAATAATAGTAATAAGGATAATAATAATAGTTATAGTGCGAATAATAATAGTAATAAGGATAAACATAATAGTTATAGTGATAATAATACTACTAATAAGGATAATAATAACAGTTATAGCGATAATAATAATAGTAATAAGGGAAATAATAATAATTATCAAAATAAAGACAAGAGTAATAGGGATAGTAATAATAGAATAAGGATAATAATAACAGTCATAGCGATAATAATAATAGTAGTAAGGATAATAATAATAGTTATGGCGATAATAATAATAGTAGTAAACATAATAATAATAGTTATAAGGATGGAGACAAGAGTAATAGGTATAGTAACAATAGAATAAGGATAATAATAACAGTCATAGCCATAATAATAATAAGGATAATAATAATAGTTATAGTGCGAATAATAATAGTAATAAGGATAATAATAATAGTTATAGCGATAATAATAATTGTAATAAGGGAAATAATAATAATTATCAGGATAAAGACAAGAGTAATAGGGATAGTAATAATAGAATAAGTATAATAATAACAGTCATAGCGATAATAATAATAGTTATAAGGATAAAGAGAAGAGTAATAGGGATAGTAATAATAGAATAAGTATAATAATAACAGTCATAGCGATAATAATAATAGTAATAAGGATAATAATAATAGTTATAGTGCTATTAATAATAGTAATATGGATAATAATAATAGTTATGGCAATAATAATAATAGTAATAAGGATAATAATAATAGTTATAAGGATAAAGGGAAGAGTAATAGGGATAGTAATAATAGAATAAGGATAATAATAACAGTCACAGCGATAATAATAATAGTAGTAAGGATAATAATAATAGTTATGGCGATAATAATAATAGTAGTAAACATAATAATAATAGTTATAAGGATAGAGACAAGAGTAATAGGTATAGTAATAATAGAATAAGGATAATAATAACAGTCATAGCGATAATAATAATAATAGCTATGGTGCTAATAATAATAGTAATAAGGATAATAATAACAGTTATAGTGCGAATAATAATAGTAATAAGGATAATAATAATAGTTATAGCGATAATAATAATTGTAATAAGGGAAATAATAATAATTATCAGGATAAAGACAAGAGTAATAGGGATAGTAATAATAGAATAAGTATAATAATAACAGTCATAGCGATAATAATAATAGTAATAAGGATAATAATAATAGTTATAGTGCTAATAATAATAGTAATAAGCATAACAGTAATAGTTATAAGGATAGAGACAAGAGTAATAGGGATAATAATAACAGTCATAGCGATAATAATAATAATATCTATAGTGCTAATAATAATACTAATAAGGATAATAATAACAGTTATGGCAATAATAATAATAGTAATAAGGATAATAATAATAGTTGTAGTGCGAATAATAATAGTAATAAGGATAATAATAATAGTTATAGCGATAATAATAATTGTAATAAGGGAAATAATAATAATTATCAGGATAAAGACAAGAGTAATAGGGATAGTAATAATCGAATAAGTATAATAATAACAGTCATAGCGATAATAATAATAGTTATAAGGATAATAATAATAGTTACAGCGATCATAATAATAATAATAATGATAATAATAATAGTCATAAGGATAAAGACAAGACTAATAGGGATAGTAATAATAGAATAAGTATAATAATAACAGTCATAGCGATAATAATAATAGTAATGAGGATAACAATAATAGTTATAGAGATAATAATACTAGTAATAAGGATAATAATAACAGTTATAATGATAATAATAATAGTAATAAGGGAAATAATAATAATTATCAAAATAAAGACAAGAGTAATAGGGATAGTAATAATAGAATAAGTACAATAATAACAGTCATAGCGATAATAATAATAGTAATAATGATAATAATAATAGTTATAGTGCTAGTAATAATAGTAATAAGGATAATAATAATAGTTATAGTGCGAATAATAAGAGTAATAAGGATAAACATAATAGTTATAGTGCTAATAATACTACTAATAAGGATAATAATAACAGTTATAGCGATAATAATAATAGTAATAAGGGAAATAATAATAATTATCAAAATAAAGACAAGAGTAATAGGGATAGTAATAATAGAATAAGTATAATAATAACAGTCATAGCGATAATAATAATAGTAATAAGGATAATAATAATAGTTATAGTGCTAGTAATAATAGTAATAAGGATAATAATAATAGTTATAGCGATAATAATAATAGTAATAAGGATAATAATAATAGTTATAGTGCGAATAATAATAGTAATAAGGATAAACATAATAGTTATAGTGATAATAATACTACTAATAAGGATAATAATAACAGTTATAGCGATAATAATAATAGTAATAAGGATAATAATAACAGTTATAGTGCGAATAATAATAGTAATAAGGATAATAATAATAGTTATAGTGCTAATAATAATAGTAATAAGCATAACAGTAATAGTTATAAGGATAGAGACAAGAGTAATAGGGATAATAATAATAGAATAAGGATAATAATAACAGTCATAGCGATAATAATAATAATATCTATAGTGCTAATAATAATACTAATAAGGATAATAATAACAGTTATGGCAATAATAATAATAGTAATAAGGATAATAATAATAGTTGTAGTGCGAATAATAATAGTAATAAGGATAATAATAATAGTTATAGCGATAATAATAATTGTAATAAGGGAAATAATAATAATTATCAGGATAAAGACAAGAGTAATAGGGATAGTAATAATCGAATAAGTATAATAATAACAGTCATAGCGATAATAATAATAGTTATAAGGATAATAATAATAGTTACAGCGATCATAATAATAATAATAATGATAATAATAATAGTCATAAGGATAAAGACAAGACTAATAGGGATAGTAATAATAGAATAAGTATAATAATAACAGTCATAGCGATAATAATAATAGTAATGAGGATAACAATAATAGTTATACAGATAATAATACTAGTAATAAGGATAATAATAACAGTTATAATGATAATAATAATAGTAATAAGGGAAATAATAATAATTATCAAAATAAAGACAAGAGTAATAGGGATAGTAATAATAGAATAAGTACAATAATAACAGTCATAGCGATAATAATAATAGTAATAATGATAATAATAATAGTTATAGTGCTAGTAATAATAGTAATAAGGATAATAATAATAGTTATAGTGCGAATAATAAGAGTAATAAGGATAAACATAATAGTTATAGTGCTAATAATACTACTAATAAGGATAATAATAACAGTTATAGCGATAATAATAATAGTAATAAGGGAAATAATAATAATTATCAAAATAAAGACAAGAGTAATAGGGATAGTAATAATAGAATAAGTATAATAATAACAGTCATAGCGATAATAATAATAGTAATAAGGATAATAATAATAGTTATAGTGCTAGTAATAATAGTAATAAGGATAATAATAATAGTTATAGCGATAATAATAATAGTAATAAGGATAATAATAATAGTTATAGTGCGAATAATAATAGTAATAAGGATAAACATAATAGTTATAGTGATAATAATACTACTAATAAGGATAATAATAACAGTTATAGCGATAATAATAATAGTAATAAGGATAATAATAACAGTTATAGTGCGAATAATAATAGTAATAAGGATAATAATAATAGTTATAGTGCTAATAATAATAGTAATAAGCATAACAGTAATAGTTATAAGGATAGAGACAAGAGTAATAGGGATAATAATAATAGAATAAGGATAATAATAACAGTCATAGCGATAATAATAATAATATCTATAGTGCTAATAATAATACTAATAAGGATAATAATAACAGTTATGGCAATAATAATAATAGTAATAAGGATAATAATAATAGTTGTAGTGCGAACAATAATAGTAATAAGGATAATAATAATAGTTATAGCGATAATAATAATTGTAATAAGGGAAATAATAATAATTATCAGGATAAAGACAAGAGTAATAGGGATAGTAATAATAGAATAAGTATAATAATAACAGTCATAGCGATAATAATAATAGTTATAAGGATAATAATAATAGTTATAGCGATCATAATAATAATAATAATGATAATAATAATAGTTATAAGGATAAAGACAAGACTAATAGGGATAGTAATAATAGAATAAGTATAATAATAACAGTCATAGCGATAATAATAATAGTAATGAGGATAACAATAATAGTTATAGAGATAATAATACTAGTAATAAGGATAATAATAACAGTTATAATGATAATAATAATAGTAATAAGGGAAATAATAATAATTATCAAAATAAAGACAAGAGTAATAGGGATAGTAATAATAGAATAAGTATAATAATAACAGTCATAGCGATAATAATAATAGTAATAATGATAATAATAATAGTTATAGTGCTAGTAATAATAGTAATAAGGATAATAATAATAGTTATAGTGCGAATAATAAGAGTAATAAGGATAAACATAATAGTTATAGTGCTAATAATACTACTAATAAGGATAATAATAACAGTTATAGCGATAATAATAATAGTAATAAGGGAAATAATAATAATTATCAAAATAAAGACAAGAGTAATAGGGATAGTAATAATAGAATAAGTATAATAATAACAGTCATAGCGATAATAATAATAGTAATAAGGATAATAATAATAGTTATAGTGCTAATAATAATAGTAATAAGCATAACAGTAATAGTTATAAGGATAGAGACAAGAGTAATAGGGATAATAATAATAGAATAAGGATAATAATAACAGTCATAGCGATAATAATAATAATATCTATAGTGCTAATAATAATACTAATAAGGATAATAATAACAGTTATGGCAATCATAATAACAGTAATAAGGATAATAATAATAGTTGTAGTGCGAATAATAATAGTAATAAGGATAATAATAATAGTTGTAGTGCGAATAATAATAGTAATAAGGATAATAATAATAGTTATAGCGATAATAATAATTGTAATAAGTGAAATAATAATAATTATCAGGATAAAGACAAGCGTAATAGGGATAGTAATAATAGAATAAGTATAATAATAACAGTCATAGCGATAATAATAATAGTTATAAGGATAATAATAATAGTTATAAGGATAAAGAGAAGAGTAATAGGGATAGTAATAATAGAATAAGGATAATAATAACAGTCAGAGCGATAATAATAATACTAGTAAGGATAATAATAATAGTTATAGCGATCATAATAATAATAATAATGATAATAATAATAGTTATAAGGATAAAGACAAGAGTAATATGGATAGTAATAATACAATAAGGATAATAATAACAGTCATAGCGATAATAATAATAGTTATAGCGATCCGGGCCGGGGGTCTGCACCCCCGGGGGCGGACGTCCACCGCAACCCGGCGCGTCCCCAGGTGGCGGATAGGGGAATGGCCAGTAGATATACTGGGCAGTTGCGAAATAAGCGCCTTTTGGCGACGAATAAGCAACCGCGGACCAAACGGACTAGGGGAAGGAACCCCGAATATAAACCTACCATGGTGAAGTCTACGCGTAGTGCAACACCAGCCGGGGGTTCGGGTACTTCGGCACCGGCGTATAGGGGTGGGCAAGCGGGCCCCTGTGCGTCGTCATCATGCAACCGCAGCACTACCGTGGTGGCTGACCTGGCCACGGTGGTGTCTCCTGCTACAGGCAGCAAACACTCTCAGCCGGCATCGGCGGCAGGCAATGCCAAGTCGATTGCCCTTATGGCTGAAAAACTGGCGGCGGAACAACTAGATCGCATGCGACGTGTCCTTGGCACTATGCGATCTGCCGTTTTGAAGCAGCGGAACGTCTCCACGGACGTAAAGAATGGGCTGCACTACCTCCAGGAGTGCCTTGACGCTCTCTGTCATGGGAGGGAGCTGCGGCAGAAGGCTGGGTTCAATGCAAATCGTTCCCTCGTTGCTAAGCCGGCTCCACGACCTCAAGCGGTTGCTGCAGCTCCTCACCCTCCAACCGCAACCGCACGCAAGCGTGCTCGGGCGGTTATTTCTAGTTCGGAAGAGGAGCTGCGAAAGAGGAAGAAGGCGGAAGACGATGCAGGGCCGTGGGCCACCGTGGCACACCGAAAAAGGAAGGACCGACACGCGGCGGATAACCTTTCCGCTGCGCTAGGGCCCTCCGACAACCCTCGGACGACAGCCGCAAAGGCGAAACAAGGGAAGAAAGAGAAGAAGAAGAAGAGAAAACCGCGAAACACGCGAAGGGACGCTATAGTCGTTGCACCAGCAGCGGGGCAGACGTACGCGTCAGTCCTGAGCGCACTGAGGACCAACGTACGCCCCGAGCAGTTGGGAGCTGAAATCCGCTCCGCGCGAAAGACAAAAGACGGTGCTGTCCTTCTGGAACTTGGAAAGTGTGATGACCAGCCTGCACTCCAGAGGGCCCTCCAGGACGCCATCGGTGAGTTTGGACAGGCGAGGATCCTCGCAAGTCGTACGCGACTTGAGGTCCTCGACCTCGACTGCCTTGCCACTTCTGAGGAGATCCAAGACGCCGTTCGGCGGGAAGTGGGCAACGACTTGATCGGAGTACTCAAGGTCGCCGTGTTCCCGCCAAACAAACGCGAGCAGAAAATGGCAGTCCTGGAGGTGGACCACAAAACGGCGCAAAAGCTGGCTGAACGCGGGAGATTACGCGTCGGTTGGGTGAACTGCCGCATTCGCTCCCGCGTGGATGTACAGCGATGTTTCCGCTGTTTAGGATACGGGCACCGGCGCGCGGAGTGCAAGGGCCCAGATAGAAGTGCCCTCTGTTGGAAATGTGGCCAGGAGGGGCACAAAGCGTCAGGTTGCTCTGAAAAACCACGCTGCTTTTTATGCGCTGAGCGCAACATCACGGCAACATCGGAACATGTTCCGGGTTCGGGTACCTGCACAGTTTTCCGTGAGGAGCTCGACAAGCGGAGAAAGCAACAGAATAGATGACCACCGTCCTTCAGGGTAACCTGAACGGGAGCAGGTTTGCTGACGATTTGCTCACCCAGCTCGTGCATGAGCACAACGTGAGCGTTGCTATCGTCAGCGAACCCTACCAGGTGAGGGACCGGTGGCTCGTCGACAATACCGGCGTTGCTGCGATCTGGATCGTGGATCCATCCCGGCTTCAGGTCACATCCAGCGGCGCCGGAAGTGGATACGTCTGGGCGAGGACGGAGCTTGCGACATTCGCCAGCTGCTACCTCTCCCCCAACGACGCCATCCAGGAGTTCCGGAGGAAACTCGAGGCCCTTGAGGACGACCTTCGTGATATTCCCGGCGACTTCATAGTCGCCGGTGACTTTAACGCGAGAGCTCGGGAGTGGGGCATGCCGATACCAAATACCAGGGGCATCCTGGTTTTGGATATGGCTGCCCGCCTCGGGCTGGTCGTCCTCAACACGGGGACAACCCCCACGTATCGAAGACCGGGCTTCGGGTCCTCCATCCCGGACATCACGATGGTGTCGGAGGGTCTGATCCGCAAAGCCGTTGACTGGGTGGTGATGGAAGACTTCACTGGTAGTGATCATCAGTACATCACCTTCCAGCTCATCGACGAGGCGCGCATGCAGCGTGCTGCTAGCGCCCGTCGACCACTTGGCTGGAATGCAGCCAAGCTGGACGGCGAAAAACTCGTCGCAGCATTGCAGAATGGCGCTTCAGGCATTCCGCCGCTGCCGGATGGCACGGTGGACACGAGCGCGGTGGAGGGGCTTGTGGATACAACCATGGGCCTCCTTCACCGTGCTTGCGACGCCTCCATGCCGCGGAAACGCGCATGGGCCGGTAGGAAACAAGCCTACTGGTGGAGTGACCAGATTGCCGAGCTCCGGAGGCACTGCCTAAAATGCCGCCGCAAGGTACAGCGTGCCAGATCGCGGCAGGCAAACGCGGACCTTGTTGTCGCCCTTGCGGCAGACTACAAGGCCGCCAAAAAATCTTTAGGCAGGGCCATCCGCGAAAGCAAGGTGCGTTGCTGGCAGCTGCTCTGCGACGAGGCGGATCAGAATCCCTGGGGGAGAGGGTACAGGCTCGTGATGGGTAAGCTCCACCCGCCTAGACCACTGATGAGTGAGTCCACGGTGACTCCTATCGTGGACGCCCTCTTTCCGACTCATCCCGAGCGGGAAGATACACCATCGGGTTTGTCCGACGAGGATGCGCCCGCGTTCACCGTGGACGAGCTCGCGAGGGCCGTAGGGCTCATGAAAACCCGCAAGTCCCCGGGCCCCGACGGCATACCGACAGAGGCGGTGAAGGCGGCAGCGAAGCACCACCCGAGTCTCTTGCTCGGTATGTACAACGGGTGCCTGAGGGCAGGAGTCTTCCCGGCCAGGTGGAAGTTGGCGCGCCTTGCCCTTATTAGTAAGGGTAAAGGCAACCCGGACTCTCCATCATCGTACCGGCCGCTGTGCATGCTCGACACGGCGGGTAAGGTAATGGAGAGGATGCTCAAACCACGGCTGGAAGCAGCCATAGAGCAGTCCGGGGGCCTCTCCCACCGGCAGCACGGCTTCCGCAAGGGGCATTCGACGATCGGCGCGATAGACGAGGTGATCGGAGCAGTGCGGCAGGCGAACACCGCTTGCCATCAGGCACGACCTGTTGTGCTCCTGGTCACCCTTGACGTCAGGAATGCGTTCAATTCGGCAAGGTGGAGCGACATGCTCGAGGCTCTAGAGCGGTCCTTCAGAATTCCAGCCTATCTCTCAGCAGTGCTGAGAGACTATCTGAAGGATCGCTGGCTGTCGTATGAGACGGCCCAAGGCCCAAGGTTAAAGAGGGTAACCTCAGGGGCAGCCCAGGGTTCGGTCTTAGGGCCGGACCTCTGGAACGTCTTGAACGACAGCCTTCTCCGCCTGGAGATGCCGGATGGCGCGTTCCTGGTCGAGTATGCCGACGACGTCGCCGTGGTCGTCACCGCGCGCAGTCCCGAGCTGGCCCAGCTTTTACTTAACCAAGTAATGCGCCGGGTCAGCGGGTGGATGAGGGAGCATGGTCTCCAGTTGGCATTAGCCAAGACTGGGATTGTGTTCCTCACTAAAAAGAGAATTACCACCCCCGCCACTCTCATGGTCGGGACTGACGTGGTACAGACCCGTAAATCGGTGCGGTACTTAGGGGTGACGCTGGATTCCCGGCTCACCTTCTGGGACCACATCCGTAGGGTCTGTGACAAAGCCACCGACGACACGGCGGCGTTGAGTCGCCTAATGGCGAACGTCGGAGGCCCGAAGCCGTGCAAGAGGCGACTCCTGCTTACGTCCGTCCAATCGGCCCTGCTGTATGGGGCAGAGATTTGGGCGGACGCCTTGCGGGTTAAGAAGTATGGGACGCGCATGTCTGCCGTCCAGCGCCGAGGTGCTTTGCGTATGACTTGCGCATACCGCACAGTATCCGAGGACGCCGTGCTGGCCGTCGCTGGCAGCATC
Source organism: Megachile ligniseca (assembly GCA_945859555.1). Lineage (NCBI taxonomy): Eukaryota > Metazoa > Arthropoda > Insecta > Hymenoptera > Megachilidae > Megachile > Megachile ligniseca. The sequence continues at coordinate 49,916 of CAMAOC010000250.1, forward strand.
CCGATCGACTTGCTCGCCCAGTAGCGAAGGGAGATCTATCTTCTCAGCTCTGAACTGGGTCGAGCAGTAGCAGCGGAGCAGGCCCGAAGCCGCTCGATGGGATGCTGGCAGCAGCGATGGACCGAGAGCACGAAGGGACGATGGACTGTGCGTCTTATAGCGTGCCTGCAGCCCTGGTGCACGCGTCGCCACGGTGAGGTGAACTTTTACCTGACCCAGTTCTTCACAGGCCACGGGTACTTCCGTAGGTACCTGTGGAGGATGGGGAAGGTGGGTTCGCCTCGCTGCCTGTACTGTGGCGGCGCGGAGAGCGACGACGCGTTCCACACGTTCTTCGTCTGTGAGCAATTCGCAGACGAACGAAGAACTGTGGAGCGCCGAACCGGCGCGGCGAGCATCACGCCCGAAAACATCGTAGGGGTGATGCTCGCCAGCCAGGACGGCTGGGATGCTGTGGAGCAGTACGTCCAAGGCGTGCTGCGACGCAAGCGCATTGAGGGGTGCCTCGAGGCACCTTGAAGGAACAAAGAACGTGTAATACGTGACGCGCCATGCTGGCGGACGTAGCCCTGCTCCGGGGTGAAGTAATGCGACGAGCAGTACCGCCCCGGGGTAATACGGGAGCACAGAGGAGGGGTTTTAGTGGGTATACTCGGAATACCGGGGAGCCCCACACTACCCAGGCGGGACCGTGCACACATGGTAGGCCCCCTGGGTGTGCGTAATGCATTTCCCCTCCTCAAAAAAAAAAAAAAAAAAAAAAAAAAAAAAAAAAAAAAAATAATAATAATAGTAATAAGGATAATAATAACAGTTATAGCGATAATAATAATAATAATAATAATAAGGATAATAATAATAGTTATAAGGATAAAGACAAGAGGAAGAGGGATAATAGTAATAGTAATAAGAATAATAAGAACAGTTATAGCGATAATAATAATAATAATAAGGATAATAATAATAGTAACAATAATAATAACAACAGTTATAGCGATAATAATAATAATAATAAGGATAATAATAATAGTTATAAGAAGGAAGACAAAAGGAATAGGAATAATAATAAGAGTAACAAGAATAATAATAACAGTTATAGCGATAATAATAATAGTAATAAGGATTATAATAATAGTTATAAGGATATAGACAAGAGGAATAGGGAAAATAGTAATAGTAATAAGAATAATAATAACAGTTATAGCGATAATAATAATAATAATAAGGATAATAATAATAGTTATAATTAGAAAGACAAGAGAAATAGGGATAATAATAATAGTAACAAGAATAATAATAACAGTTATAGCGGTAATAATAATAGTATTAAGGATAAAGGCAAGAGTAATACGGACAGTAATAATAGTAACAAGAATAATAGTAACAGTTAAAGCGATAATAATAATAATAATAAGGATAATAATAATAGTTATAAGGAGGAAGACAAAAGGAATAGGGAAAATAATAATAGTAACAAGAATAATAATAACAGTTATAGCGGTAATAATAATAGTATTAAGGATAAAGGCAAGAGTAATACGGACAGTAATAATAGTAACAAGAATAATAATAACAGTTATAGCGATAATAATAATAGTAATAAGGATAATAATAACAGTTATAGCGATAATAATAATAATAATAATAATAAGGATAATAATAATAGTTATAAGGATAAAGACAAGAGGAAGAGGGATATTAGTAATAGTAATAAGAATAATAATAACAGTTATAGCGATAATAATAATAATAATAAGGATAATAATAATAGGTATAAGGAGAAAGACAAGAGGAATAGGGATAATAACAATAGTAACAAGAATAATAACAACAGTTATAGCGATAATAATAATAGTAACAAGAATAATAATAACAGTTATAGCGATAATAATAATAATAATAAGGATAATAATAATAGTAATAAGGATAATAATAATAGTAAAAAGAATAATAATAACAGTTATTAGCGATAATAATAATAGTTATAAGGATAAAGACAAGAGTAATAGGGATAGTAACAATAGAATAACCATAATCATAACAGTTATGGCGATAATAATAATAGTAATATGGATAATAATAATAGTTATAAGGATAAAGACAAGGGCAATAGCGATAATAATAATAGTAATAACAATAATAATAACAGTAGTAGCGATAATAATAATAGTAAAAAGGATTTATAATAATAGTTATATGAATAAAGACAAGAGTAATACGGATAGTAACAATAGTAATAAGAATAACAATAACAGTTATAGCGATAATAACAATATTAACAAGAATAATAATAACAATTATAGCGATAATAATAATAATAATATGGATAATAATAATAGTTATAAGGAGAAAGACAAGAGGAATAGGGGTAATAATAATAGTAACAAGAATAATAGTAACAGTTATAGCGATAATAATAATAATAAGAAGAATAATAATAATAGTTATAAGGATAAATACAAGAGGAATAGGGATAATAGTAATAAGAATAATAATAACAGTTATAGCGGTAATAATAATAGTATTAAGAATAAAGGCAAGAGTAATACGGAGAGTAAGAATAGTAACAAGAATAATAATAACAGTTATAGCGATAATAATAATAGTAATAAGGATAATAATAATAGTTATATGGATAAAGACAAGAGGAATAGGGATAATAATAATAGTAACAATAATAATAACAACAGTTATAGCGATAATAATAATAATAATAAGGATAATAATAATAGTTATAAGGAGGAAGACAAAAGGAATAGGGATAATAATAATAGTAGCAAGAATAATAAGAACAGTTATAGCGGTAATAATAATAGTATTAAGGATAAAGGCAAGAGTAATACGGACAGTAATAATAGTAACAAGAATAATACAACAGTTATAGCGATAATAATAATAGTAATAAGGATAATAATAACAATTATAGCGATAATAATAATAGTATTAAGGATAATAATAACAGTTATAGCGATAATAATTATAGTAATAAGGATACTAATAATAGTTATAAGGATAAAGACAAGAGTAATAGGGATAGTAACAATAGAATAACCATAATAATAACAGTTATAGCGATAATAATAATAGTAATAAGGATAATAATAATAGTTATAAGGATAAAGACAAGGGCAATAGCGATAATAATAATAGTAATAACAATAATAATAACAGTTGTAGCGATAATAATAATAGTAAAAAGGATTAATAATAATAGTTATATGGATAAAGACAAGAGGAATAGGGATAATAATAATAGTTCCAAGAATAATAATAACAGTTAAAGCGATAATAATAATAATAATAAGGATAATAATAATAGTTATAAGGAGGAAGACAAAAGGAATAGGGATAATAATAATAGTAACAAGAATAATAAGAACAGTTATAGCGATAATAATAATAGTAACAAGAATAATAATAACAGTTATAGCGATAATAATAATAATAATAAGCATAATAATAATAGTTATAAGGATAAATACAATAGGAATAGGGATAATAATAATAGTAACAAGAATAATAAGAACAGTTATAGCGGTAATAATAATAGTATTAAGGATAAAGGCAAGAGTAATACGGACAGTAATAATAGTAACAAGAATAATACTAACAGTTATAGCGATAATAATAATAGTATTAAGGATAAAGACAAGAGTAATACGGACAGTAATAATGGTAACAAGAATAATAATAACAGTTATAGCGATAATAATAATAGTTTTAAGGATAATAATAATAGTAATAAGAATAATAATAATAGTAATAAGAATAATAATAACAGTTATTAGCGATAATAATAATAGTTGTAAGGATAAAGACAAGAGTAATAGGGATAGTAACAATAGAATAACCTAAATAATAACAGTTATAGCGATAATAATAATAGTAATAAGGATAATAATAATAGTTATAAGGATAAAGACAAGGGCAATAGCGATAATAATAATAGTAATAACAATAATAATAACAGTTGTAGCGATAATAATAATAATAATAGGGATAATAATAATAGTTATAAGGAGGAAGACAAAAGGAATAGGGATAATAATAATAGTAACAAGAATAATAAGAACAGTTATAGCGGTAATAATAATAGTATTAAGGATAAAGGCAAGAGTAATACGGACAGTAATAATAGTAACAAGAATAATAATAACAGTTATAGCGATAATAATAATAGTTATATGGATAATAATAATAGTTATATGGATATAGACAAGAGGAATAGGGATAATAGTAATAGTAATAAGAATAATAATAACAGTTATAGCGATAATAATAATAATAATAAGGATAATAATAATAGTTATAAGGAGAAAGACAAGAGGAATAGGGATAATAATAATAGTAACAAGAATAATAATAACAGTTATAGCGATAATAATAATAGTTATAATGATAAAGGCAAGAGTAATACGGATAGTAACAATAGAATAAACATAATAATAACAGTTATAGCGATAATGATAATAATAATAAGAATAATAATAATAGTTATAAGTATAAAGACAAGAGGAATAGGGATAATAGTAATAGTAATAAGAATAATAAGAACAGTTATAGCGATAATAATAATAATAATAAGGATAATAATAATAGTTATATGGATAAAGACAAGAGGAATAGGGATAATAATAATAGTAACAATAATAATAACAACAGTTATAGCGATAATAATAATAATAATAAGGATAATAATAATAGTTATAAGGAGGAAGACAAAAGGAATAGGGATAATAATAATAGTAGCAAGAATAATAAGAACAGTTATAGCGGTAATAATAATAGTATTAAGGATAAAGGCAAGAGTAATACGGACAGTAATAATAGTAACAAGAATAATACAACAGTTATAGCGATAATAATAATAGTAATAAGGATAATAATAATAATTATAGCGATAATAATAATAGTATTAAGGATAATAATAACAGTTATAGCGATAATAATTATAGTAATAAGGATACTAATAATAGTTATAAGGATAAAGACAAGGGCAATAGCGATAATAATAATAGTAATAACAATAATAATAACAGTTGTAGCGATAATAATAATAGTAAAAAGGATTAATAATAATAGTTATATGGATAAAGACAAGAGGAATAGGGATAATAATAATAGTTCCAAGAATAATAATAACAGTTAAAGCGATAATAATAATAATAATAAGGATAATAATAATAGTTATAAGGAGGAAGACAAAAGGAATAGGGATAATAATAATAGTAACAAGAATAATAAGAACAGTTATAGCGATAATAATAATAGTAACAAGAATAATAATAACAGTTATAGCGATAATAATAATAATAATAAGCATAATAATAATAGTTATAAGGATAAATACAATAGGAATAGGGATAATAATAATAGTAACAAGAATAATAAGAACAGTTATAGCGGTAATAATAATAGTATTAAGGATAAAGGCAAGAGTAATACGGACAGTAATAATAGTAACAAGAATAATACTAACAGTTATAGCGATAATAATAATAGTATTAAGGATAAAGACAAGAGTAATACGGACAGTAATAATGGTAACAAGAATAATAATAACAGTTATAGCGATAATAATAATAGTTTTAAGGATAATAATAATAGTAATAAGAATAATAATAATAGTAATAAGAATAATAATAACAGTTATTAGCGATAATAATAATAGTTGTAAGGATAAAGACAAGAGTAATAGGGATAGTAACAATAGAATAACCTAAATAATAACAGTTATAGCGATAATAATAATAGTAATAAGGATAATAATAATAGTTATAAGGATAAAGACAAGGGCAATAGCGATAATAATAATAGTAATAACAATAATAATAACAGTTGTAGCGATAATAATAATAATAATAGGGATAATAATAATAGTTATAAGGAGGAAGACAAAAGGAATAGGGATAATAATAATAGTAACAAGAATAATAAGAACAGTTATAGCGGTAATAATAATAGTATTAAGGATAAAGGCAAGAGTAATACGGACAGTAATAATAGTAACAAGAATAATAATAACAGTTATAGCGATAATAATAATAGTTATAAGGATAATAATAATAGTTATAAGGATAAAGACAAGGGCAATAGCGATAATAATAATAGTAATAACAATAATAATAACAGTTATAGCGATAATAATAATAATATTAAGGATAATAATAATAGTTATAAGAAGGAAGACAAAAGGAATAGGAATAATAATAAGAGTTATAGCGATAATAATAATAGTAATAAGGATTATAATAATAGTTATAAGGATATGGACAAGAGGAATAGGGATAATAGTAATAGTAATAAGAATAATAATAACAGTTATAGCGATAATAATAATAATAATAAGGATAATAATAATAGTTATAAGGAGAAAGGCAAGTGGAATAGGGATAATAATAATAGTAACAAGAATAATAACAACAGTTATAGCGATAATAATAATAGTAACAAGAATAATAATAACAGTTATAGCGATAATAATAATAATAATAAGGATAATAATAATAGTAATAAGGATAAATACAAGAGGAATAGGGATAATAGTAATAGTAATAAGAATAATAATAACAGTTATAGCGATAATAATAATAATAATAAGGATAATAGTAATAGTTATAAGGAGAAAGACAAGAGGAATAGGGATAATAACAATAGTAACAAGAATAATAACAACAGTTATAGCGATAATAATAATAGTAACATGAATAATAATAGCAGTTATAGCGATAATAATAATAATAATAAGGATAATAATAATAGTAATAAGGATAATAATAATAGTAATAAGAATAATAATAACAGTTATTAGCGATAATAATAATAGTTATAAGGATAAAGACAAGAGTAATAGGGATAGTAACAATAGAATAACCATAATCATAACAGATATAGCGATAATAATAATAGTAATAAGGATAATAATAATAGTTATAAGGATAAAGACAAGGGCAATAGCGATAATAATAATAGTAATAACAATAATAATAACAGTTGTAGCGATAATAATAATAATAATAATAATAGGGATAATAATAATAGTTATAAGGAGGAAGACAAAAGGAATAGGGATAATAATAATAGTAACAAGAATAATAAGAACAGTTATAGCGGTAATAATAATAGTATTAAGGATAAAGGCAAGAGTAATACGGACAGTAATAATAGTAACAAGAATAATAATAACAGTTATAGCGATAATAATAATAGTTATATGGATAATAATAATAGTTATATGGATATAGACAAGAGGAATAGGGATAATAGTAATAGTAATAAGAATAATAATAACAGTTATAGCGATAATAATAATAATAATAAGGATAATAATAATAGTTATAAGGAGAAAGACAAGAGGAATAGGGATAATAATAATAGTAACAAGAATAATAATAACAGTTATAGCGATAATAATAATAGTTATAATGATAAAGGCAAGAGTAATACGGATAGTAACAATAGAATAAACATAATAATAACAGTTATAGCGATAATGATAATAATAATAAGAATAATAATAATAGTTATAAGTATAAAGACAAGAGGAATAGGGATAATAGTAATAGTAATAAGAATAATAAGAACAGTTATAGCGATAATAATAATAATAATAAGGATAATAATAATAGTTATAAGAAGGAAGACAAAAGGAATAGGAATAATAATAAGAGTAACAAGAATAATAATAACAGTTATAGCGATAATAATAATAGTAATAAGGATTATAATAATAGTTATAAGGATATAGACAAGAGGAATAGGGAAAATAGTAATAGTAATAAGAATAATAATAACAGTTATAGCGATAATAATAATAATAATAAGGATAATAATAATAGTTATAATTAGAAAGACAAGAGAAATAGGGATAATAATAATAGTAACAAGAATAATAATAACAGTTATAGCGGTAATAATAATAGTATTAAGGATAAAGGCAAGAGTAATACGGACAGTAATAATAGTAACAAGAATAATAGTAACAGTTAAAGCGATAATAATAATAATAATAAGGATAATAATAATAGTTATAAGGAGGAAGACAAAAGGAATAGGGAAAATAATAATAGTAACAAGAATAATAATAACAGTTATAGCGGTAATAATAATAGTATTAAGGATAAAGGCAAGAGTAATACGGACAGTAATAATAGTAACAAGAATAATAATAACAGTTATAGCGATAATAATAATAGTAATAAGGATAATAATAACAGTTATAGCGATAATAATAATAATAATAATAATAAGGATAATAATAATAGTTATAAGGATAAAGACAAGAGGAAGAGGGATATTAGTAATAGTAATAAGAATAATAATAACAGTTATAGCGATAATAATAATAATAATAAGGATAATAATAATAGGTATAAGGAGAAAGACAAGAGGAATAGGGATAATAACAATAGTAACAAGAATAATAACAACAGTTATAGCGATAATAATAATAGTAACAAGAATAATAATAACAGTTATAGCGATAATAATAATAATAATAAGGATAATAATAATAGTAATAAGGATAATAATAATAGTAAAAAGAATAATAATAACAGTTATTAGCGATAATAATAATAGTTATAAGGATAAAGACAAGAGTAATAGGGATAGTAACAATAGAATAACCATAATCATAACAGTTATGGCGATAATAATAATAGTAATATGGATAATAATAATAGTTATAAGGATAAAGACAAGGGCAATAGCGATAATAATAATAGTAATAACAATAATAATAACAGTAGTAGCGATAATAATAATAGTAAAAAGGATTTATAATAATAGTTATATGAATAAAGAAGAGTAATACGGATAGTAACAATAGTAATAAGAATAACAATAACAGTTATAGCGATAATAACAATATTAACAAGAATAATAATAACAATTATAGCGATAATAATAATAATAATATGGATAATAATAATAGTTATAAGGAGAAAGACAAGAGGAATAGGGGTAATAATAATAGTAACAAGAATAATAGTAACAGTTATAGCGATAATAATAATAATAAGAAGAATAATAATAATAGTTATAAGGATAAATACAAGAGGAATAGGGATAATAGTAATAAGAATAATAATAACAGTTATAGCGGTAATAATAATAGTATTAAGAATAAAGGCAAGAGTAATACGGAGAGTAAGAATAGTAACAAGAATAATAATAACAGTTATAGCGATAATAATAATAGTAATAAGGATAATAATAATAGTTATATGGACAAAGACAAGAGGAATAGGGATAATAATAATAGTAACAATAATAATAACAACAGTTATAGCGATAATAATAATAATAATAAGGATAATAATAATAGTTATAAGGAGGAAGACAAAAGGAATAGGGATAATAATAATAGTAGCAAGAATAATAAGAACAGTTATAGCGGTAATAATAATAGTATTAAGGATAAAGGCAAGAGTAATACGGACAGTAATAATAGTAACAAGAATAATACAACAGTTATAGCGATAATAATAATAGTAATAAGGATAATAATAACAATTATAGCGATAATAATAATAGTATTAAGGATAATAATAACAGTTATAGCGATAATAATTATAGTAATAAGGATACTAATAATAGTTATAAGGATAAAGACAAGAGTAATAGGGATAGTAACAATAGAATAACCATAATAATAACAGTTATAGCGATAATAATAATAGTAATAAGGATAATAATAATAGTTATAAGGATAAAGACAAGGGCAATAGCGATAATAATAATAGTAATAACAATAATAATAACAGTTGTAGCGATAATAATAATAGTAAAAAGGATTAATAATAATAGTTATATGGATAAAGACAAGAGGAATAGGGATAATAATAATAGTTCCAAGAATAATAATAACAGTTAAAGCGATAATAATAATAATAATAAGGATAATAATAATAGTTATAAGGAGGAAGACAAAAGGAATAGGGATAATAATAATAGTAACAAGAATAATAAGAACAGTTATAGCGATAATAATAATAGTAACAAGAATAATAATAACAGTTATAGCGATAATAATAATAATAATAAGCATAATAATAATAGTTATAAGGATAAATACAATAGGAATAGGGATAATAATAATAGTAACAAGAATAATAAGAACAGTTATAGCGGTAATAATAATAGTATTAAGGATAAAGGCAAGAGTAATACGGACAGTAATAATAGTAACAAGAATAATACTAACAGTTATAGCGATAATAATAATAGTATTAAGGATAAAGACAAGAGTAATACGGACAGTAATAATGGTAACAAGAATAATAATAACAGTTATAGCGATAATAATAATAGTTTTAAGGATAATAATAATAGTAATAAGAATAATAATAATAGTAATAAGAATAATAATAACAGTTATTAGCGATAATAATAATAGTTGTAAGGATAAAGACAAGAGTAATAGGGATAGTAACAATAGAATAACCTAAATAATAACAGTTATAGCGATAATAATAATAGTAATAAGGATAATAATAATAGTTATAAGGATAAAGACAAGGGCAATAGCGATAATAATAATAGTAATAACAATAATAATAACAGTTGTAGCGATAATAATAATAATAATAGGGATAATAATAATAGTTATAAGGAGGAAGACAAAAGGAATAGGGATAATAATAATAGTAACAAGAATAATAAGAACAGTTATAGCGGTAATAATAATAGTATTAAGGATAAAGGCAAGAGTAATACGGACAGTAATAATAGTAACAAGAATAATAATAACAGTTATAGCGATAATAATAATAGTTATATGGATAATAATAATAGTTATATGGATATAGACAAGAGGAATAGGGATAATAGTAATAGTAATAAGAATAATAATAACAGTTATAGCGATAATAATAATAATAATAAGGATAATAATAATAGTTATAAGGAGAAAGACAAGAGGAATAGGGATAATAATAATAGTAACAAGAATAATAATAACAGTTATAGCGATAATAATAATAGTTATAATGATAAAGGCAAGAGTAATACGGATAGTAACAATAGAATAAACATAATAATAACAGTTATAGCGATAATGATAATAATAATAAGAATAATAATAATAGTTATAAGTATAAAGACAAGAGGAATAGGGATAATAGTAATAGTAATAAGAATAATAAGAACAGTTATAGCGATAATAATAATAATAATAAGGATAATAATAATAGTTATATGGATAAAGACAAGAGGAATAGGGATAATAATAATAGTAACAATAATAATAACAACAGTTATAGCGATAATAATAATAATAATAAGGATAATAATAATAGTTATAAGGAGGAAGACAAAAGGAATAGGGATAATAATAATAGTAGCAAGAATAATAAGAACAGTTATAGCGGTAATAATAATAGTATTAAGGATAAAGGCAAGAGTAATACGGACAGTAATAATAGTAACAAGAATAATACAACAGTTATAGCGATAATAATAATAGTAATAAGGATAATAATAACAATTATAGCGATAATAATAATAGTATTAAGGATAATAATAACAGTTATAGCGATAATAATTATAGTAATAAGGATACTAATAATAGTTATAAGGATAAAGACAAGAGTAATAGGGATAGTAACAATAGAATAACCATAATAATAACAGTTATAGCGATAATAATAATAGTAATAAGGATAATAATAATAGTTATAAGGATAAAGACAAGGGCAATAGCGATAATAATAATAGTAATAACAATAATAATAACAGTTGTAGCGATAATAATAATAGTAAAAAGGATTAATAATAATAGTTATATGGATAAAGACAAGAGGAATAGGGATAATAATAATAGTTCCAAGAATAATAATAACAGTTAAAGCGATAATAATAATAATAATAAGGATAATAATAATAGTTATAAGGAGGAAGACAAAAGGAATAGGGATAATAATAATAGTAACAAGAATAATAAGAACAGTTATAGCGATAATAATAATAGTAACAAGAATAATAATAACAGTTATAGCGATAATAATAATAATAATAAGCATAATAATAATAGTTATAAGGATAAATACAATAGGAATAGGGATAATAATAATAGTAACAAGAATAATAAGAACAGTTATAGCGGTAATAATAATAGTATTAAGGATAAAGGCAAGAGTAATACGGACAGTAATAATAGTAACAAGAATAATACTAACAGTTATAGCGATAATAATAATAGTATTAAGGATAAAGACAAGAGTAATACGGACAGTAATAATGGTAACAAGAATAATAATAACAGTTATAGCGATAATAATAATAGTTTTAAGGATAATAATAATAGTAATAAGAATAATAATAATAGTAATAAGAATAATAATAACAGTTATTAGCGATAATAATAATAGTTGTAAGGATAAAGACAAGAGTAATAGGGATAGTAACAATAGAATAACCTAAATAATAACAGTTATAGCGATAATAATAATAGTAATAAGGATAATAATAATAGTTATAAGGATAAAGACAAGGGCAATAGCGATAATAATAATAGTAATAACAATAATAATAACAGTTGTAGCGATAATAATAATAATAATAGGGATAATAATAATAGTTATAAGGAGGAAGACAAAAGGAATAGGGATAATAATAATAGTAACAAGAATAATAAGAACAGTTATAGCGGTAATAATAATAGTATTAAGGATAAAGGCAAGAGTAATACGGACAGTAATAATAGTAACAAGAATAATAATAACAGTTATAGCGATAATAATAATAGTTATATGGATAATAATAATAGTTATATGGATATAGACAAGAGGAATAGGGATAATAGTAATAGTAATAAGAATAATAATAACAGTTATAGCGATAATAATAATAATAATAAGGATAATAATAATAGTTATAAGGAGAAAGACAAGAGGAATAGGGATAATAATAATAGTAACAAGAATAATAATAACAGTTATAGCGATAATAATAATAGTTATAATGATAAAGGCAAGAGTAATACGGATAGTAACAATAGAATAAACATAATAATAACAGTTATAGCGATAATGATAATAATAATAAGAATAATAATAATAGTTATAAGTATAAAGACAAGAGGAATAGGGATAATAGTAATAGTAATAAGAATAATAAGAACAGTTATAGCGATAATAATAATAATAATAAGGATAATAATAATAGTTATAAGAAGGAAGACAAAAGGAATAGGAATAATAATAAGAGTAACAAGAATAATAATAACAGTTATAGCGATAATAATAATAGTAATAAGGATTATAATAATAGTTATAAGGATATAGACAAGAGGAATAGGGAAAATAGTAATAGTAATAAGAATAATAATAACAGTTATAGCGATAATAATAATAATAATAAGGATAATAATAATAGTTATAATTAGAAAGACAAGAGAAATAGGGATAATAATAATAGTAACAAGAATAATAATAACAGTTATAGCGGTAATAATAATAGTATTAAGGATAAAGGCAAGAGTAATACGGACAGTAATAATAGTAACAAGAATAATAGTAACAGTTAAAGCGATAATAATAATAATAATAAGGATAATAATAATAGTTATAAGGAGGAAGACAAAAGGAATAGGGAAAATAATAATAGTAACAAGAATAATAATAACAGTTATAGCGGTAATAATAATAGTATTAAGGATAAAGGCAAGAGTAATACGGACAGTAATAATAGTAACAAGAATAATAATAACAGTTATAGCGATAATAATAATAGTAATAAGGATAATAATAACAGTTATAGCGATAATAATAATAATAATAATAATAAGGATAATAATAATAGTTATAAGGATAAAGACAAGAGGAAGAGGGATATTAGTAATAGTAATAAGAATAATAATAACAGTTATAGCGATAATAATAATAATAATAAGGATAATAATAATAGGTATAAGGAGAAAGACAAGAGGAATAGGGATAATAACAATAGTAACAAGAATAATAACAACAGTTACAGCGATAATAATAATAGTAACAAGAATAATAATAACAGTTATAGCGATAATAATAATAATAATAAGGATAATAATAATAGTAATAAGGATAATAATAATAGTAAAAAGAATAATAATAACAGTTATTAGCGATAATAATAATAGTTATAAGGATAAAGACAAGAGTAATAGGGATAGTAACAATAGAATAACCATAATCATAACAGATATAGCGATAATAATAATAGTAATAAGGATAATAATAATAGTTATAAGGATAAAGACAAGGGCAATAGCGATAATAATAATAGTAATAACAATAATAATAACAGTTGTAGCGATAATAATAATAATAATAAGGATAATAATAATAGTAATAAGGATAATAATAATAGTAATAAGAATAATAATAACAGTTATTAGCGATAATAATAATAGTTATAAGGATAAAGACAAGAGTAATAGGGATAGTAACAATAGAATAACCATAATCATAACAGATATAGCGATAATAATAATAGTAATAAGGATAATAATAATAGTTATAAGGAGAAAGACAAGAGGAATAGGGATAATAACAATAGTAACAAGAATAATAACAACAGTTATAGCGATAATAATAATAGTAACAAGAATAATAATAACAGTTATAGCGATAATAATAATAATAATAAGGATAATAATAATAGTAATAAGGATAATAATAATAGTAATAAGAATAATAATAACAGTTATTAGCGATAATAATAATAGTTATAAGGATAAAGACAAGAGTAATAGGGATAGTAACAATAGAATAACCATAATCATAACAGATATAGCGATAATAATAATAGTAATAAGGATAATAATAATAGTTATAAGGATAAAGACAAGGGCAATAGCGATAATAATAATAGTAATAACAATAATAATAACAGTTGTAGCGATAATAATAATAATAATAAGGATAATAGTAATAGTTATAAGGAGAAAGACAAGAGGAATAGGGATAATAACAATAGTAACAAGAATAATAACAACAGTTATAGCGATAATAATAATAGTAACATGAATAATAATAGCAGTTATAGGGATAATAATAATAATAATAAGGATAATAATAATAGTAATAAGGATAATAATAATAGTAATAAGAATAATAATAACAGTTATTAGCGATAATAATAATAGTTATAAGGATAAAGACAAGAGTAATAGGGATAGTAACAATAGAATAACCATAATCATAACAGATATAGCGATAATAATAATAGTAATAAGGATAATAATAATAGTTATAAGGAGAAAGACAAGAGGAATAGGGATAATAACAATAGTAACAAGAATAATAACAACAGTTATAGCGATAATAATAATAGTAACAAGAATAATAATAACAGTTATAGCGATAATAATAATAATAATAAGGATAATAATAATAGTAATAAGGATAATAATAATAGTAATAAGAATAATAATAACAGTTATTAGCGATAATAATAATAGTTATAAGGATAAAGACAAGAGTAATAGGGATAGTAACAATAGAATAACCATAATCATAACAGATATAGCGATAATAATAATAGTAATAAGGATAATAATAATAGTTATAAGGATAAAGACAAGGGCAATAGCGATAATAATAATAGTAATAACAATAATAATAACAGTTGTAGCGATAATAATAATAATAATAAGGATAATAGTAATAGTTATAAGGAGAAAGACAAGAGGAATAGGGATAATAACAATAGTAACAAGAATAATAACAACAGTTATAGCGATAATAATAATAGTAACATGAATAATAATAGCAGTTATAGGGATAATAATAATAATAATAAGGATAATAATAATAGTAATAAGGATAATAATAATAGTAATAAGAATAATAATAACAGTTATTAGCGATAATAATAATAGTTATAAGGATAAAGACAAGAGTAATAGGGATAGTAACAATAGAATAACCATAATCATAACAGATATAGCGATAATAATAATAGTAATAAGGATAATAATAATAGTTATAAGGATAAAGACAAGGGCAATAGCGATAATAATAATAGTAATAACAATGATAATAACAGTTGTAGCGATAATAATAATAGTAAAAAGGATTAATAATAATAGTTATATGGATAAAGACAAGAGGAGTAGGGATAATAATAATAGTAACAATAATAATAACAACAGTTATAGCGATAATAATAATAATAATAAGGATAATAATAATAGTTATAAGGAGGAAGACAAAAGGAATAGGGATAATAATAATAGTAGCAAGAATAATAAGAACAGTTATAGCGGTAATAATAATAGTATTAAGGATAAAGGCAAGAGTAATACGGACAGTAATAATAGTAACAAGAATAATACAACAGTTATAGCGATAATAATAATAGTAATACGGATAATAATAACAGTTATAGCGATAATAATAATAGTATTAAGGATAATAATAACAGTTATAGCGATAATAATTATAGTAATAAGGATACTAATAATAGTTATAAGGATAAAGACAAGAGTAATAGGGATAGTAACAATAGAATAACCATAATAATAACAGTTATAGCGATAATAATAATAGTAATAAGGATAATAATAATAGTTTATAAGGATAAAGACAAGGGCAATAGCGATAATAATAATAGTAATAACAATAATAATAACAGTTGTAGCGATAATAATAATAGTAAAAAGGATTAATAATAATAGTTATATGGATAAAGACAAGAGGAATAGGGATAATAATAATAGTTCCAAGAATAATAATAACAGTTAAAGCGATAATAATAATAATAATAAGGATAATAATAATAGTTATAAGGAGGAAGACAAAAGGAATAGGGATAATAATAATAGTAACAAGAATAATAAGAACAGTTATAGCGATAATAATAATAGTAACAAGAATAATAATAACAGTTATAGCGATAATAATAATAATAATAAGCATAATAATAATAGTTATAAGGATAAATACAATAGGAATAGGGATAATAATAATAGTAACAAGAATAATAAGAACAGTTATAGCGGTAATAATAATAGTATTAAGGATAAAGGCAAGAGTAATACGGGAAGTAATAATAGTAACAAGAATAATACTAACAGTTATAGCGATAATAATAATAGTATTAAGGATAAAGACAAGAGTAATACGGACAGTAATAATGGTAACAAGAATAATAATAACAGTTATAGCGATAATAATAATAGTTTTAAGGATAATAATAATAGTAATAAGAATAATAATAATAGTAATAAGAATAATAATAACAGTTATTAGCGATAATAATAATAGTTGTAAGGATAAAGACAAGAGTAATAGGGATAGTAACAATAGAATAACCATAATAATAACAGTTATAGCGATAATAATAATAGTAATAAGGATAATAATAATAGTTATAAGGATAAAGACAAGGGCAATAGCGATAATAATAATAGTAATAACAATAATAATAACAGTTGTAGCGATAATAATAATAATAATAGGGATAATAATAATAGTTATAAGGAGGAAGACAAAAGGAATAGGGATAATAATAATAGTAACAAGAATAATAAGAACAGTTATAGCGGTAATAATAATAGTATTAAGGATAAAGGCAAGAGTAATACGGACAGTAATAATAGTAACAAGAATAATAATAACAGTTATAGCGATAATAATAATAGTTATATGGATAATAATAATAGTTATAAGGATATAGACAAGAGGAATAGGGATAATAGTAATAGTAATAAGAATAATAAGAACAGTTTATAGCGATAATAATAATAATAATAAGGATAATAATAATAGTAACAATAATAATAACAACAGTTATAGCGATAATAATAATAATAATAAGGATAATAATAATAGTTATAAGAAGGAAGACAAAAGGAATAGGAATAATAATAAGAGTAACAAGAATAATAATAACAGTTATAGCGATAATAATAATAGTAATAAGGATTATAATAATAGTTATAAGGATATAGACAAGAGGAATAGGGAAAATAGTAATAGTAATAAGAATAATAATAACAGTTATAGCGATAATAATAATAATAATAAGGATAATAATAATAGTTATAAGGAGAAAGACAAGAGAAATAGGGATAATAATAATAGTAACAAGAATAATAATAACAGTTATAGCGATAATAATAATAGTGTTAAGGATAATAATAATAGTTATAAGGATAAAGACAAGAGTAATAGGGATAGTAACAATAGAATAACCATAATAATAACAGTTATAGCGATAATAATAATAATAATAAGGATAATAATAATAGTTATAATTAGAAAGACAAGAGGAATAGGGATAATAATAATAGTAACAAGAATAATAATAACAGTTATAGCGGTAATAATAATAGTATTAAGGATAAAGGCAAGAGTAATACGGACAGTAATAATAGTAACAAGAATAATAGTAACAGTTAAAGCGATAATAATAATAATAATAAGGATAATAATAATAGTTATAAGGAGGAAGACAAAAGGAATAGGGAAAATAATAATAGTAACAAGAATAATAATAACAGTTATAGCGGTAATAATAATAGTATTAAGGATAAAGGCAAGAGTAATACGGACAGTAATAATAGTAACAAGAATAATAATAAAAGTTATAGCGATAATAATAATAGTAATAAGGATAATAATAACAGTTATAGCGATAATAATAATAGTTTTAAGGATAATAATAATAGTAATAAGAATAATAATAATAGTAATAAGAATAATAATAACAGTTATTAGCGATAATAATAATAGTTGTAAGGATAAAGACAAGAGTAATAGGGATAGTAACAATAGAATAACCATAATAATAACAGTTATAGCGATAATAATAATAGTAATAAGGATAATAATAATAGTTATAAGGATAAAGACAAGGGCAATAGCGATAATAATAATAGTAATAACAATAATAATAACAGTTGTAGCGATAATAATAATAGTAAAAAGGATTAATAATAATAGTTATAAGGATATAGACAAGAGGAATAGGGATAATAGTAATAGTAATAAGAATAATAATAACAGTTATAGCGATAATAATAATAATAATAAGGATAATAATAATAGTTATAAGGAGAAAGACAAGAGGAATAGGGATAATAATAATAGTAACAAGAATAATAATAACAGTTATAGCGATAATAATAATAGTTATAATGATAAAGGCAAGAGTAATACGGATAGTAACAATAGAATAAACATAATAATAACAGTTATAGCGATAATGATAATAATAATAAGAATAATAATAATAGTTATAAGTATAAAGACAAGAGGAATAGGGATAATAGTAATAGTAATAAGAATAATAAGAACAGTTATAGCGATAATAATAATAATAATAAGGATAATAATAATAGTAACAATAATAATAACAACAGTTATAGCGATAATAATAATAATAATAAGGATAATAATAATAGTTATAAGAAGGAAGACAAAAGGAATAGGAATAATAATATGAGTAACAAGAATAATAATAACAGTTATAGCGATAATAATAATAGTAATAAGGGATTATAATAATAGTTATAAGGATATAGACAAGAGGAATAGGGAAAATAGTAATAGTAATAAGAATAATAATAACAGTTATAGCGATAATAATAATAATAATAAGGATAATAATAATAGTTATAAGGAGAAAGACAAGAGTAATAGGGATAGTAACAATAGAATAACCATAATAATAACAGTTATAGCGATAATAATAATAATAATGAGGATAATAATAATAGTTATAATTAGAAAGACAAGAGGAATAGGGATAATAATAATAGTAACAAGAATAATAATAACAGTTATAGCGGTAATAATAATAGTATTAAGGATAAAGGCAAGAGTAATACGGACAGTAATAATAGTAACAAGAATAATAGTAACAGTTAAAGCGATAATAATAATAATAATAAGGATAATAATAATAGTTATAAGGAGGAAGACAAAAGGAATAGGGAAAATAATAATAGTAACAAGAATAATAATAACAGTTATAGCGGTAATAATAATAGTATTAAGGATAAAGGCAAGAGTAATACGGACAGTAATAATAGTAACAAGAATAATAATAAAAGTTATAGCGATAATAATAATAGTAATAAGGATAATAATAACAGTTATAGCGATAATAATAATAATAATAATAATAAGGATAATAATAATAGTTATAAGGATAAAGACAAGAGGAAGAGGGATATTAGTAATAGTAATAAGAATAATAATAACAGTTATAGCGATAATAATAATAATAATAAGGATAATAATAATAGGTATAAGGAGAAAGACAAGAGGAATAGGGATAATAACAATAGTAACAAGAATAATAACAACAGTTATAGCGATAATAATAATAGTAACAAGAATAATAATAACAGTTATAGCGATAATAATAATAATAATAAGGATAATAATAATAGTAATAAGGATAATAATAATAGTAAAAAGAATAATAATAACAGTTATTAGCGATAATAATAATAGTTATAAGGATAAAGACAAGGGCAATAGCGATAATAATAATAGTAATAACAATAATAATAACAGTTGTAGCGATAATAATAATAATAATAAGGATAATAATAATAGTTATAAGGACTAAGACAAAAGGAATAGGGATAATAATAATAGTAACAAGAATAATAAGAACAGTTATAGCGATAATAATAATAGTATTAAGGATAAAGGCAAGAGTAATACGGACAGTAATAATGGTAACAAGAATAATAATAACAGTTATAGCGATAATAATAATAGTTTTAAGGATAATAATAATAGTAATAAGAATAATAATAATAGTAATAAGAATAATAATAACAGTTATTAGCGATAATAATAATAATAATAAGGATAATAATAATAGTAACAATAATAATAACAACAGTTATAGCGATAATAATAATAATAATAAGGATAATAATAATAGTTATAAGAAGGAAGACAAAAGGAATAGGAATAATAATAAGAGTAACAAGAATAATAATATCAGTTATAGCGATAATAATAATAGTAATAAGGATTATAATAATAGTTATAAGGATATAGACAAGAGGAATAGGGAAAATAGTAATAGTAATAAGAATAATAATAACAGTTATAGCGATAATAATAATAATAATAAGGATAATAATAATAGTTATAAGGAGAAAGACAAGAGAAATAGGGATAATAATAATAGTAACAAGAATAATAATAACAGTTATAGCGATAATAATAATAGTGTTAAGGATAATAATAATAGTTATAAGGATAAAGACAAGAGTAATAGGGATAGTAACAATAGAATAACCATAATAATAACAGTT
Organism: Megachile ligniseca; assembly: GCA_945859555.1. NCBI lineage: Eukaryota > Metazoa > Arthropoda > Insecta > Hymenoptera > Megachilidae > Megachile > Megachile ligniseca. The sequence goes on from CAMAOC010000250.1 coordinate 71,184, forward strand.
ATAGCGATAATAATAATACTAATAAGGATAATAATAATAGTTATAATTAGAAAGACAAGAGGAATAGGGATAATAATAATAGTAACAAGAATAATAATAACAGTTATAGCGGTAATAATAATAGTATTAAGGATAAAGGCAAGAGTAATACGGACAGTAATAATAGTAACAAGAATAATAGTAACAGTTAAAGCGATAATAATAATAATAATAAGGATAATAATAATAGTTATAAGGAGGAAGACAAAAGGAATAGGGAAAATAATAATAGTAACAAGAATAATAATAACAGTTATAGCGGTAATAATAATAGTATTAAGGATAAAGGCAAGAGTAATACGGACAGTAATAATAGTAACAAGAATAATAATAACAGTTATAGCGATAATAATAATAGTAATAAGGATAATAATAACAGTTATAGCGATAATAATAATAAAAATAATAATAAGGATAATAATAATAGTTATAAGGATAAAGACAAGAGGAAGAGGGATATTAGTAATAGTAATAAGAATAATAATAACAGTTATAGCGATAATAATAATAATAATAAGGATAATAATAATAGTTATAAGGATAAATACAAGAGGAATAGGGATAATAGTAATAGTAATAAGAATAATAATAACAGTTATAGCGATAATAATAATAATAATAAGGATAATAATAATAGTTATAAGGAGAAAGACAAGAGGAATAGGGATAATAACAATAGTAACAAGAATAATAACAACAGTTATAGCGATAATAATAATAGTAACAAGAATAATAATAACAGTTATAGCGATAATAATAATAATAATAAGGATAATAATAATAGTAATAAGGATAATAATAATAGTAATAAGAATAATAATAACAGTTATTAGCGATAATAATAATAGTTATAAGGATAAAGACAAGAGTAATAGGGATAGTAACAATAGAATAACCATAATCATAACAGATATAGCGATAATAATAATAGTAATAAGGATAATAATAATAGTTATAAGGATAAAGACAAGGGCAATAGCGATAATAATAATAGTAATAACAATAATAATAACAGTTGTAGCGATAATAATAATAATAATAAGGATAATAATAATAGTTATAAGGACTAAGACAAAAGGAATAGGGATAATAATAATAGTAACAAGAATAATAAGAACAGTTATAGCGATAATAATAATAGTATTAAGGATAAAGGCAAGAGTAATACGGACAGTAATAATAGTAACAAGAATAATAATAACAGTTATAGCGATAATAATAATAGTAATAAGGATAATAATAATAGTTATAAGGATAAAGACAAGAGTAATAGGGATAGTAACAATAGAATAACCATAATAATAACAGTTATGGCGATAATAATAATAGTAATATGGATAATAATAATAGTTATAAGGATAAAGACAAGGGCAATACCGATAACAATAATAGTAATAACAATAATAATAACAGTAGTAGCGATAATAATAATAGTAAAAAGGATTTATAATAATAGTTATATGAATAAAGACAAGAGTAATACGGATAGTAACAATAGTAATAAGAATAACAATAACAGTTATAGCGATAATAACAATAGTAACAAGAATAATAATAATAATATGGATAATAATAATAGTTATAAGGAGAAAGACAAGAGGAATAGGGGTAATAATAATAGTAACAAGAATAATACTAACAGTTATAGCGATAATAATAATAGTATTAAGGATAAAGACAAGAGTAATACGGACAGTAATAATGGTAACAAGAATAATAATAACAGTTATAGCGATAATAATAATAGTATTAAGGATAATAATAATAGTAATAAGGATAATAATAATAGTAATAAGAATAATAATAACAGTTATTAGCGATAATAATAATAGTTATAAGGATAAAGACAAGAGTAATAGGGATAGTAACAATAGAATAACCATAATAATAACAGTTATAGCGATAATAATAATAGTAATAAGGATAATAATAATAGTTATAAGGATAAAGACAAGAGTAATAGGGATAGTAACAATAGAATAACCATAATAATAACAGTTATAGCGATAATAATAACAGTTATAGCGATAATAATAATAATAATAAGGATAATAATAATAGTTATAATTAGAAAGACAAGAGGAATAGGGATAATAATAATAGTAACAAGAATAATAATAACAGTTATAGCGGTAATAATAATAGTATTAAGGATAAAGGCAAGAGTAATACGGACAGTAATAATAGTAACAAGAATAATAGTAACAGTTATAGCGATAATAATAATAATAATAAGGATAATAATAATAGTTATAAGGAGGAAGACAAAAGGAATAGGGAAAATAATAATAGTAACAAGAATAATAATAACAGTTATAGCGGTAATAATAATAGTATTAAGGATAAAGGCAAGAGTAATACGGACAGTAATAATAGTAACAAGAATAATAATAACAGTTATAGCGATAATAATAATAGTAATAAGGATAATAATAACAGTTATAGCGATAATAATAATAATAATAATAATAAGGATAATAATAATAGTTATAAGGATAAAGACAAGAGGAAGAGGGATATTAGTAATAGTAATAAGAATAATAATAACAGTTATAGCGATAATAATAATAATAATAAGGATAATAATAATAGTAATAAGGATAATAATAATAGTAATAAGAATAATAATAACAGTTATTAGCGATAATAATAATAGTTATAAGGATAAAGACAAGAGTAATAGGGATAGTAACAATAGAATAACCATAATCATAACAGATATAGCGATAATAATAATAGTAATAAGGATAATAATAATAGTTATAAGGATAAAGACAAGGGCAATAGCGATAATAATAATAGTAATAACAATAATAACAGTTGTAGCGATAATAATAATAATAATAATAATAAGGATAATAATAATAGTTATAAGGACTAAGACAAAAGGAATAGGGATAATAATAATAGTAACAAGAATAATAAGAACAGTTATAGCGATAATAATAATAGTATTAAGGATAAAGGCAAGAGTAATACGGACAGTAATAATAGTAACAAGAATAATAATAACAGTTATAGCGATAATAATAATAGTAATAAGGATAATAATAATAGTTATAAGGATATAGACAAGAGGAATAGGGATAATAGTAATAGTAATAAGAATAATAATAACAGTTATAGCGATAATAATAATAATAATAAGGATAATAATAATAGTTATAAGGAGAAAGACAAGAGGAATAGGGATAATAATAATAGTAACAAGAATAATAATAACAGTTATAGCGATAATAATAATACTGTTAAGGATAATAATAATAGTTATAAGGATAAAGACAAGAGTAATAGGGATAGTAACAATAGAATAACCATAATAATAACAGTTATGGCGATAATAATAATAGTAATATGGATAATAATAATAGTTATAAGGATAAAGACAAGGGCAATAGCGATAATAATAATAGTAATAACAATAATAATAACAGTAGTAGCGATAATAATAATAGTAAAAAGGATTTATAATAATAGTTATATGAATAAAGACAAGAGTAATACGGATAGTAACAATAGTAATAAGAATAACAATAACAGTTATAGCGATAATAACAATATTAACAAGAATAATAATAACAATTATAGCGATAATAATAATAATAATATGGATAATAATAATAGTTATAAGGAGAAAGACAAGAGGAATAGGGGTAATAATAATAGTAACAAGAATAATAGTAACAGTTATAGCGATAATAATAATAATAAGAAGAATAATAATAATAGTTATAAGGATAAATACAAGAGGAATAGGGATAATAGTAATAGTAATAAGAATAATAATAACAGTTATAGCGGTAATAATAATAGTATTAAGAATAAAGGCAAGAGTAATACGGAGAGTAAGAATAGTAACAAGAATAATAATAACAGTTATAGCGATAATAATAATAGTAATAAGGATAATAATAATAGTTATAAGGATAAAGACAAGAGGAATAGGGATAATAATAATAGTTCCAAGAATAATAATAACAGTTAAAGCGATAATAATAATAATAATAAGGATAATAATAATAGTTATAAGGAGGAAGACAAAAGGAATAGGGATAATAATAATAGTAGCAAGAATAATAAGAACAGTTATAGCGGTAATAATAATAGTATTAAGGATAAAGGCAAGAGTAATACGGACAGTAATAATAGTAACAAGAATAATAATAACAGTTATAGCGATAATAATAATAGTTATATGGATAATAATAATAGTTATATGGATATAGACAAGAGGAATAGGGATAATAGTAATAGTAATAAGAATAATAATAACAGTTATAGCGATAATAATAATAATAATAAGGATAATAATAATAGTTATAAGGAGAAAGACAAGAGGAATAGGGATAATAATAATAGTAACAAGAATAATAATAACAGTTATAGCGATAATAATAATAGTTATAATGATAAAGGCAAGAGTAATACGGATAGTAACAATAGAATAAACATAATAATAACAGTTATAGCGATAATGATAATAATAATAAGAATAATAATAATAGTTATAAGTATAAAGACAAGAGGAATAGGGATAATAGTAATAGTAATAAGAATAATAAGAACAGTTATAGCGATAATAATAATAATAATAAGGATAATAATAATAGTAACAATAATAATAACAACAGTTATAGCGATAATAATAATAATCATAAGGATAATAATAATAGTTATAAGAAGGAAGACAAAAGGAATAGGAATAATAATAAGAGTAACAAGAATAATAATAACAGTTATAGCGATAATAATAATAGTAATAAGGATTATAATAATAGTTATAAGGATATAGACAAGAGGAATAGGGAAAATAGTAATAGTAATAAGAATAATAATAACAGTTATAGCGATAATAATAATAATAATAAGGATAATAATAATAGTTATAATTAGAAAGACAAGAGAAATAGGGATAATAATAATAGTAACAAGAATAATAATAACAGTTATAGCGGTAATAATAATAGTATTAAGGATAAAGGCAAGAGTAATACGGACAGTAATAATAGTAACAAGAATAATAGTAACAGTTAAAGCGATAATAATAATAATAATAAGGATAATAATAATAGTTATAAGGAGGAAGACAAAAGGAATAGGGAAAATAATAATAGTAACAAGAATAATAATAACAGTTATAGCGGTAATAATAATAGTATTAAGGATAAAGGCAAGAGTAATACGGACAGTAATAATAGTAACAAGAATAATAATAACAGTTATAGCGATAATAATAATAGTAATAAGGATAATAATAACAGTTATAGCGATAATAATAATAATAATAATAATAAGGATAATAATAATAGTTATAAGGATAAAGACAAGAGGAAGAGGGATATTAGTAATAGTAATAAGAATAATAATAACAGTTATAGCGATAATAATAATAATAATAAGGATAATAATAATAGGTATAAGGAGAAAGACAAGAGGAATAGGGATAATAACAATAGTAACAAGAATAATAACAACAGTTATAGCGATAATAATAATAGTAACAAGAATAATAATAACAGTTATAGCGATAATAATAATAATAATAAGGATAATAATAATAGTAATAAGGATAATAATAATAGTAAAAAGAATAATAATAACAGTTATTAGCGATAATAATAATAGTTATAAGGATAAAGACAAGAGTAATAGGGATAGTAACAATAGAATAACCATAATCATAACAGATATAGCGATAATAATAATAGTAATAAGGATAATAATAATAGTTATAAGGATAAAGACAAGGGCAATAGCGATAATAATAATAGTAATAACAATAATAATAACAGTTGTAGCGATAATAATAATAATAATAAGGATAATAATAATAGTAATAAGGATAATAATAATAGTAATAAGAATAATAATAACAGTTATTAGCGATAATAATAATAGTTATAAGGATAAAGACAAGAGTAATAGGGATAGTAACAATAGAATAACCATAATCATAACAGATATAGCGATAATAATAATAGTAATAACGATAATAATAATAGTTATAAGGAGAAAGACAAGAGGAATAGGGATAATAACAATAGTAACAAGAATAATAACAACAGTTATAGCGATAATAATAATAGTAACAAGAATAATAATAACAGTTATAGCGATAATAATAATAATAATAAGGATAATAATAATAGTAATAAGGATAATAATAATAGTAATAAGAATAATAATAACAGTTATTAGCGATAATAATAATAGTTATAAGGATAAAGACAAGAGTAATAGGGATAGTAACAATAGAATAACCATAATCATAACAGATATAGCGATAATAATAATAGTAATAAGGATAATAATAATAGTTATAAGGATAAAGACAAGGGCAATAGCGATAATAATAATAGTAATAACAATAATAATAACAGTTGTAGCGATAATAATAATAATAATAAGGATAATAGTAATAGTTATAAGGAGAAAGACAAGAGGAATAGGGATAATAACAATAGTAACAAGAATAATAACAACAGTTATAGCGATAATAATAATAGTAACATGAATAATAATAGCAGTTATAGGGATAATAATAATAATAATAAGGATAATAATAATAGTAATAAGGATAATAATAATAGTAATAAGAATAATAATAACAGTTATTAGCGATAATAATAATAGTTATAAGGATAAAGACAAGAGTAATAGGGATAGTAACAATAGAATAACCATAATCATAACAGATATAGCGATAATAATAATAGTAATAAGGATAATAATAATAGTTATAAGGATAAAGACAAGGGCAATAGCGATAATAATAATAGTAATAACAATAATAATAACAGTTGTAGCGATAATAATAATAATAATAGGGATAATAATAATAGTTATAAGGAGGAAGACAAAAGGAATAGGGATAATAATAATAGTAACAAGAATAATAAGAACAGTTATAGCGGTAATAATAATAGTATTAAGGATAAAGGCAAGAGTAATACGGACAGTAATAATAGTAACAAGAATAATAATAACAGTTATAGCGATAATAATAATAGTTATATGGATAATAATAATAGTTATAAGGATATAGACAAGAGGAATAGGGATAATAGTAATAGTAATAAGAATAATAATAACAGTTATAGCGATAATAATAATAATAATAAGGATAATAATAATAGTTATAAGGAGAAAGACAAGAGGAATAGGGATAATAATAATAGTAACAAGAATAATAATAACAGTTATAGCGATAATAATAATAGTTATAATGATAAAGGCAAGAGTAATACGGATAGTAACAATAGAATAAACATAATAATAACAGTTATAGCGATAATGATAATAATAATAAGAATAATAATAATAGTTATAAGTATAAAGACAAGAGGAATAGGGATAATAGTAATAGTAATAAGAATAATAAGAACAGTTATAGCGATAATAATAATAATAATAAGGATAATAATAATAGTTATAAGGAGAAAGACAAGAGAAATAGGGATAATAATAATAGTAACAAGAATAATAATAACAGTTATAGCGATAATAATAATAGTGTTAAGGATAATAATAATAGTTATAAGGATAAAGACAAGAGTAATAGGGATAGTAACAATAGAATAACCATAATAATAACAGTTATAGCGATAATAATAATAATAATAAGGATAATAATAATAGTTATAATTAGAAAGACAAGAGGAATAGGGATAATAATAATAGTAACAAGAATAATAATAACAGTTATAGCGGTAATAATAATAGTATTAAGGATAAAGGCAAGAGTAATACGGACAGTAATAATAGTAACAAGAATAATAGTAACAGTTAAAGCGATAATAATAATAATAATAAGGATAATAATAATAGTTATAAGGAGGAAGACAAAAGGAATAGGGAAAATAATAATAGTAACAAGAATAATAATAACAGTTATAGCGGTAATAATAATAGTATTAAGGATAAAGGCAAGAGTAATACGGACAGTAATAATAGTAACAAGAATAATAATAAAAGTTATAGCGATAATAATAATAGTAATAAGGATAATAATAACAGTTATAGCGATAATAATAATAATAATAATAATAAGGATAATAATAATAGTTATAAGGATAAAGACAAGAGGAAGAGGGATATTAGTAATAGTAATAAGAATAATAATAACAGTTATAGCGATAATAATAATAATAATAAGGATAATAATAATAGGTATAAGGAGAAAGACAAGAGGAATAGGGATAATAACAATAGTAACAAGAATAATAACAACAGTTATAGCGATAATAATAATAGTAACAAGAATAATAATAACAGTTATAGCGATAATAATAATAATAATAAGGATAATAATAATAGTAATAAGGATAATAATAATAGTAAAAAGAATAATAATAACAGTTATTAGCGATAATAATAATAGTTATAAGGATAAAGACAAGAGTAATAGGGATAGTAACAATAGAATAACCATAATCATAACAGATATAGCGATAATAATAATAGTAATAAGGATAATAATAATAGTTATAAGGATAAAGACAAGGGCAATAGCGATAATAATAATAGTAATAACAATAATAATAACTGTTATAGCGATAATAATAATAGTAATAAGGATTATAATAATAGTTATAAGGATATAGACAAGAGGAATAGGGAAAATAGTAATAGTAATAAGAATAATAATAACAGTTATAGCGATAATAATAATAATAATAAGGATAATAATAATAGTTATAAGGAGAAAGACAAGAGAAGTAGGGATAATAATAATAGTAACAAGAATAATAATAACAGTTATAGCGATAATAATAATAATAATAAGGATAATAATAATAGTTATAAGGATAAATACAAGAGGAATAGGGATAATAGTAATAGTAATAAGAATAATAATAACAGTTATAGCGATAATAATAATAATAATAAGGATAATAATAATAGTTATAAGGAGAAAGACAAGAGGAATAGGGATAATAACAATAGTAACAAGAATAATAACAACAGTTATAGCGATAATAATAATAGTAACAAGAATAATAATAACAGTTATAGCGATAATAATAATAATAATAAGGATAATAATAATAGTAATAAGAATAATAATAATAGTAATAAGAATAATAATAACAGTTATTAGCGATAATAATAATAGTTATAAGGATAAAGACAAGAGTAATAGGGATAGTAACAATAGAATAACCATAATCATAACAGATATAGCGATAATAATAATAGTAATAAGGATAATAATAATAGTTATAAGGATAAAGACAAGGGCAATAGCGATAATAATAATAGTAATAACAATAATAATAACAGTTGTAGCGATAATAATAATAATAATAAGGATAATAATAATAGTTATAAGGACTAAGACAAAAGGAATAGGGATAATAATAATAGTAACAAGAATAATAAGAACAGTTATAGCGATAATAATAATAGTATTAAGGATAAAGGCAAGAGTAATACGGACAGTAATAATAGTAACAAGAATAATAATAACAGTTATAGCGATAATAATAATAGTAATAAGGATAATAATAATAGTTATAAGGAGAAAGACAAGAGGAATAGGGATAATAATAATAGTAACAAGAATAATAATAACAGTTATAGCGATAATAATAATACTGTTAAGGATAATAATAATAGTTATAAGGATAAAGACAAGAGTAATAGGGATAGTAACAATAGAATAACCATAATAATAACAGTTATGGCGATAATAATAATAGTAATATGGATAATAATAATAGTTATAAGGATAAAGACAAGGGCAATAGCGATAATAATAATAGTAATAACAATAATAATAACAGTAGTAGCGATAATAATAATAGTAAAAAGGATTTATAATAATAGTTATATGAATAAAGACAAGAGTAATACGGATAGTAACAATAGTAATAAGAATAACAATAACAGTTATAGCGATAATAACAATAGTAACAAGAATAATAATAACAATTATAGCGATAATAATAATAATAATATGGATAATAATAATAGTTATAAGGAGAAAGACAAGAGGAATAGGGGTAATAATAATAGTAACAGTTATAGCGATAATAATAATATTAAGAAGAATAATAATAATAGTTATAAGGATAAATACAAGAGGAATAGGGATAATAGTAATAGTAATAAGAATAATAATAACAGTTATAGCGGTAATAATAATAGTATTAAGAATAAAGGCAAGAGTAATACGGAGAGTAAGAATAGTAACAAGAATAATAATAACAGTTATAGCGATAATAATAATAGTAATAAGGATAATAATAATAGGTATAAGGAGAAAGACAAGAGGAATGGGGATAATAACAATAGTAACAAGAATAATAACAACAGTTATAGCGATAATAATAATAATAATAAGGATAATAATAATAGTTATAAGGAGAAAGACAAGAAGATCAGGGATAATAATAATAGCAACAAGAATAATAATAACAGTTATAGCGATAATAATAATAATAATAAGGATAATAATAATAGTTATAAGGAGAAAGACAAGAGTAATAGAGATAGTAACAATAGAATAAGCATAATAATAACAGTTATAGCGATAATAATAATAGTTATAATGATAAAGGCAAGAGTAATACAGATAGTAACAATAGAATAAACATTATAATAACAGTTATAGCGATAATAATAATAGTAATAAGGATAATAATAACAGTTATAGCGATAATAATAATAATAATAAGGAGAATAATAATAGTTATAAGGATAAAGACAAGAGGAATATGGATAATAGTAATAGTAATAAGAATAATAATAACCGTTATAGCGATAATAATAATAATAATAATAAGGATAATAATAATAGGTATAAGGAGAAAGACAAGAGGAATGGGGATAATAACAATAGTAACAAGAATAATAACAACAGTTATAGCGATAATAATAATAGTAACAAGAATAATAATAACAGTTATAGCGATAATAATAATAGTAATAAGGATAATAATAATAGTTATAAGGATAAAGACAAGGGCAATAGCGATAATAATAATAGTAATAACAATAATAATAACAGTTGTAGCGATAATAATAATAGTAAAAAGGATTAATAATAATAGTTATATGGATAAAGACAAGAGGAATAGGGATAATAATAATAGTAACAATAATAATAACAACAGTTATAGCGATAATAATAATAATAATAAGGATAATAATAATAGTTATAAGGAGGAAGACAAAAGGAATAGGGATAATAATAATAGTAGCAAGAATAATAAGAACAGTTATAGCGGTAATAATAATAGTATTAAGGATAAAGGCAAGAGTAATACGGACAGTAATAATAGTAACAAGAATAATACAACAGTTATAGCGATAATAATAATAGTAATAAGGATAATAATAACAGTTATAGCGATAATAATAATAGTATTAAGGATAATAATAACAGTTATAGCGATAATAATTATAGTAATAAGGATACTAATAATAGTTATAAGGATAAAGACAAGAGTAATAGGGATAGTAACAATAGAATAACCATAATAATAACAGTTATAGCGATAATAATAATAGTAATAAGGATAATAATAATAGTTATAAGGATAAAGACAAGGGCAATAGCGATAATAATAATAGTAATAACAATAATAATAACAGTTGTAGCGATAATAATAATAGTAAAAAGGATTAATAATAATAGTTATA
>CAMAOC010000251.1:0-82431 GCA_945859555.1 Megachile ligniseca
AATAATAGTTATAAGGATAAAGACAAGAGTAATAGGGATAGTAACAATAGAATAAGGATAATAATAACAGTTATAGCGATAATAATAATAGTAATAAGAATAATAATAGCAGTTATAGCGATAATAATAATAGTAATAAGGATTAATAATAATAGTTATATGGATAAAGACAAGAGTAATATGGATAGTAACAATAGTAATAAGAATAATAATAACAGTTACAGCGATAATAATAATAATAATAAGGATAATAATAATAGTTATAAGGAGAAAGACAAGGGCAATAGGGATAATCATAATAGTAATTAGAATAATAATAACAGTTAGTAGCGATAATAATAATACTTATAAGGATAAAGACAAGAGTAATACGGATAGTAACAATAGAATAAGGATAATAATAACAGTTATAGCGATAATAATAATAGTAATAACAATAATAATAACAGTTATAGCGATAATAATAATAGTAACAAGGATAATAATAACAGTTATAGCGATAATAATAATAGTTTTAAGGATAATAATAACAGTTATAGCGATAATAATAATAGTTTTAAGGATAATAATAACAGTTATAGCGATAATAATAATAGTTATAAGAATAAAGACAAGAGGAATAGGGATAATGGTAATCGTAATAAGAGTAATAATAACAGTTATAACGATAATAATAATAATAATAAGGATAATAATAATAGTTATAAGGATAAAGACAAGAGTAATACGGATAGCAACAATAGAATAAGGATAATAATAACAGTTATAGCGATAATAATAATAATAATAAGGATAATAATAATAGTTATAAGGAGAAAGACAAGGGCAATAGGGATAATCATAATAGTAATAAGAATAATAATAACAGTTAGTAGCGATAATAATAATAGTTATAAGGATAAAGTCAAGAGTAATACGGATAGTAACAATAGAATAAGGATAATAATAACAGTTATAGCGATAATAATAATAGTAATAAGAATAATAATAACAGTTATAGCGATAATAATAATAGTTATAAGGATAAAGACAAGAGTAATAGGGATAGTAACAATAGAATAAGGATAATAATAACAGTTATAGCGATAATAATAATAGTAATAAGGATAATAATAATAGTTATAAGGATAAAGACAAGAGTAATAGGGATAGTAACAATAGAATAAGGATAATAATAACAGTTATAGCGATAATAATAATAGTAATAAGGATAATAATAATAGTTATAAGGATAAAGACAAGAGTAATAGGGATAATAACAATAGAATAAGGATAATAATAACAGTTATAGCGATAATAATAATAGTATTAAGGATAATAATAATAGTAATAAGGATAATAATAATAGTAATAAGAATAATAATAGCAGTTATAGCGATAATAATAATAGTAATAAGGATTAATAATAATAGTTATATGGATAAAGACAAGAGTAATATGGATAGTAACAATAGTAATAAGAATAATAATAACAGTTACAGCGATAATAATAATAATAAGGATAATAATAATAGTTATAAGGAGAAAGACAAGGGCAATAGGGATAATCATAATAGTAATAAGAATAATAATAACAGTTAGTAGCGATAATAATAATACTTATAAGGATAAAGACAAGAGTAATACGGATAGTAACAATAGAATAAGGATAATAATAACAATTATAGCGATAATAATAATAGTAATAACAATAATAATAACAGTTATAGCGATAATAATAATAGTAACAAGGATAATAATAACAGTTATAGCGATAATAATAATAGTAACAAGGATAATAATAACAGTTATAGCGATAATAATAATAGTTTTAAGGATAATAATAACAGTTATAGCGATAATAATAATAGTTATAAGGAGAAAGACAAGAGGAATAGGGATAATAAGAATAGTAACAAGAATAATAACAACAGTTATAGCGATAATAATAATAATAATTAGGATAATAATTATAGTTATAAGGAGAAAGAGAAGAGGAATAGGGATAATAATAATAGTAACAAGAATAATAATAACAGTTATAATGATAATAATAATAGTATTAAGGATAATAATAACAGTTCTAGCGATAATAATAACAGTATTAAGGATAATAATAACAGTTATAGCGATAATAATAATAGCAATATTGATAATAATAATAGTTATAAGGATAAAGACAAGAGGAATACGGATAATAGTAATAGTAATAAGAATAATAATAACAGTTATAGCGATAATAATAATGGTAATAACAATAATAATAACAGTTATAGCGATAATAATAATAGTAACAAGGATAATAATAACAGTTATAGCGATAATAATAATAGTAATAAGTATAATAATAATAGTTATAGCGATAATAATAATAGTCATAAGGATAATGATAATAGTTATAAGGATAAAGACAAGAGTAAGAGAGATAGTAACAATAGAATCAGCATAATAATAACAGTTATAGCGATAATAATAATAGTAACAAGAATAATAACAACAGTTATAGCGATAATAATAATAATAATAAGGATAATAATAATAGTTATAAGGAGAAAGACAAGAGGAATAGGGATAAAATAATAGTAACAAGAATAATAATAACAGTTACAGCGATAATAATAATAGTATTAAGGATAAGGGCAAGAGTAATACGGACAGTAATAATAGTAACAAGAATAATAATAACAGTTATAGCGATAATAATAATAGTAATAAGTATAATAATAATAGTTATAGCGATAATAATAATAGTCATAAGGATAATGATAATAGTTATAAGGATAAAGACAAGAGTAATAGAGATAGTAACAATAGAATCAGCATAATAATAACAGTTATAGCGATAATAATAATAGTAATAAGGATAATAATAACAGTTATAGCGATAATAATAATAATAATAAGGATAATAATAATGGTTATAAGGATAAATACAAGAGGAATAGGGATAATAGTAATAGTAATAAGAATAATAATAACAGTTATAGCGATAATAATAATAGTATTAAGGATAATAATAATAGTAATAAGAATAATAATAGTAGTTATTAGCGATAATAATAATAGTTATAAGGATAAAGACAAGAGTAATACGGATAGTAACAGTAGAATAAGGATAATAATAACAGTTATAGCGATAATAATAATAGTAATAACAATAATAATAACAGTTATAGCGATAATAATAATAGTAATAAGGAGAGTATTAATAATAATAATTATAAGGATAATAATAATAGTTATAAGGATAAAGACAAGAGTAATAGGGATAGTAACAATAGAATAAGGATAATAATAACAGTTATAGCGATAATAATAATAGTAATAAGGATAATAATAATAGTTATAAGGATAAAGACAAGAGTAATAGGGATAGTAACAATAGAATAAGGATAATAATAACAGTTATAGCGATAATAATAATAGTAATAAGGATAATAATAATAGTTATAAGGATAAAGACAAGAGTAATAGGGATAGTAACAATAGAAGAAGGATAATAATAACAGTTATAGCGATAATAATAATAGTATTAAGGATAATAATAATAGTAATAAGGATAATAATAATAGTAATAAGAATAATAATAGCAGTTATAGCGATAATAATAATAGTAATAAGGATTAATAATAATAGTTATATGGATAAAGACAAGAGTAATATGGATAGTAACAATAGTAATAAGAATAATAATAACAGTTACAGCGATAATAATAATAATAATAAGGATAATAATAATAGTTATAAGGAGAAAGACAAGGGCAATAGGGATAATCATAATAGTAATA
The DNA here is from genome assembly GCA_945859555.1 of Megachile ligniseca. Lineage (NCBI taxonomy): Eukaryota > Metazoa > Arthropoda > Insecta > Hymenoptera > Megachilidae > Megachile > Megachile ligniseca. The sequence continues at coordinate 3,768 of CAMAOC010000251.1, forward strand.
AGAATAATAATAACAGTTAGTAGCGATAATAATAATACTTATAAGGATAAAGACAAGAGTAATACGGATAGTAACAATAGAATAAGGATAATAATAACAGTTATAGCGATAATAATAATAGTAATAACAATAATAATAACAGTTATAGCGATAATAATAATAGTAACAAGGATAATAATAATAGTTATAAGGATAAAGACAAGAGTAATAGGGATAGTAACAATAGAATAAGGATAATAATAACAGTTATAGCGATAATAATAATAGTAATAAGGATAATAATAATAGTTATAAGGATAAAGACAAGAGTAATAGGGATAGTAATAATAGTAACAAGAATAATAATAACAGTTACAGCGATAATAATAATAGTATTAAGGATAAAGGCAAGAGTAATACGGACAGTAATAATAGTAACAAGAATAATAATAACAGTTATAGCGATAATAATAATAGTAATAAGTATAATAATAATAGTTATAGCGATAATAATAATAGTCATAAGGATAATGATAATAGTTATAAGGATAAAGACAAGAGTAATAGAGATAGTAACAATAGAATCAGCATAATAATAACAGTTATAGCGATAATAATAATAGTAATAAGGATAATAATAACAGTTATAGCGATAATAATAATAATAATAAGGATAATAATAATGGTTATAAGGATAAATACAAGAGGAATAGGGATAATAGTAATAGTAATAAGAATAATAATAACAGTTATAGCGATAATAATAATAGTATTAAGGATAATAATAATAGTAATAAGAATAATAATAGTAGTTATTAGCGATAATAATAATAGTTATAAGGATAAAGACAAGAGTAATACGGATAGTAACAGTAGAATAAGGATAATAATAACAGTTATAGCGATAATAATAATAGTAATAACAATAATAATAACAGTTATAGCGATAATAATAATAGTAATAAGGAGAGTATTAATAATAATAATTATAAGGATAATAATAATAGTTATAAGGATAAAGACAAGAGTAATAGGGATAGTAACAATAGAATAAGGATAATAATAACAGTTATAGCGATAATAATAATAGTAATAAGGATAATAATAATAGTTATAAGGATAAAGACAAGAGTAATAGGGATAGTAACAATAGAATAAGGATAATAATAACAGTTATAGCGATAATAATAATAGTAATAAGGATAATAATAATAGTTATAAGGATAAAGACAAGAGTAATAGGGATAGTAACAATAGAAGAAGGATAATAATAACAGTTATAGCGATAATAATAATAGTATTAAGGATAATAATAATAGTAATAAGGATAATAATAATAGTAATAAGAATAATAATAGCAGTTATAGCGATAATAATAATAGTTATATGGATAAAGACAAGAGTAATATGGATAGTAACAATAGTAATAAGAATAATAATAACAGTTACAGCGATAATAATAATAATAATAAGGATAATAATAATAGTTATAAGGAGAAAGACAAGGGCAATAGGGATAATCATAATAGTAATAAGAATAATAATAACAGTTAGTAGCGATAATAATAATACTTATAAGGATAAAGACAAGAGTAATACGGATAGTAACAATAGAATAAGGATAATAATAACAGTTATAGCGATAATAATAATAGTAATAACAATAATAATAACAGTTATAGCGATAATAATAATAGTAACAAGGATAATAATAATAGTTATAAGGATAAAGACAAGAGTAATAGGGATAGTAACAATAGAATAAGGATAATAATAACAGTTATAGCGATAATAATAATAGTAATAAGGATAATAATAATAGTTATAAGGATAAAGACAAGAGTAATAGGGATAGTAATAATAGTAACAAGAATAATAATAACAGTTACAGCGATAATAATAATAGTATTAAGGATAAAGGCAAGAGTAATACGGACAGTAATAATAGTAACAAGAATAATAATAACAGTTATAGCGATAATAATAATAGTAATAAGTATAATAATAATAGTTATAGCGATAATAATAATAGTCATAAGGATAATGATAATAGTTATAAGGATAAAGACAAGAGTAATAGAGATAGTAACAATAGAATCAGCATAATAATAACAGTTATAGCGATAATAATAATAGTAATAAGGATAATAATAACAGTTATAGCGATAATAATAATAATAATAAGGATAATAATAATGGTTATAAGGATAAATACAAGAGGAATAGGGATAATAGTAATAGTAATAAGAATAATAATAACAGTTATAGCGATAATAATAATAGTAATAACAATAATAATAACAGTTATAGCGATAATAATAATAGTAATAAGGAGAGTATTAATAATAATAATTATAAGGATAATAATAATAGTTATAAGGATAAAGACAAGAGGAATAGGGATAATAGTAATAGTAATAAGAATAATAATAACAGTTATAGCGATAATAATAATAGTAATAAGGATAATAATAATAGTTATAAGGATAAAGACAAGAGTAATAGGGATAGTAACAATAGAATAAGGATAATAATAACAGTTATAGCGATAATAATAATAGTAATAAGGATAATAATAATAGTTATAAGGATAAAGACAAGAGTAATAGGGATAGTAACAATAGAATAAGGATAATAATAACAGTTATAGCGATAATAATAATAGTAATAAGGATAATAATAATAGTTATAAGGATAAAGACAAGAGTAATAGGGATAGTAACAATAGAAGCAGGATAATAATAACAGTTATAGCGATAATAATAATAGTAATAAGGATTAATAATAATAGTTATATGGATAAAGACAAGAGTAATATGGATAGTAACAATAGTAATAAGAATAATAATAACAGTTACAGCGATAATAATAATAATAATAAGGATAATAATAATAGTTATAAGGAGAAAGACAAGAGGAATAGGGATAATAATAATAGTAACAAGAATAATAATAACAGTTATAATGATAATAATAATAGTATTAAGGATAATAATAACAGTTCTAGCGATAATAATAATAGTATTAAGGATAATAATAACAGTTATAGCGATAATAATAATAGCAATATTGATAATAATAATAGTTATAAGGATAAAGACAAGAGGAATACGGATAATAGTAATAGTAATAAGAATAATAATAACAGTTATAGCGATAATAATAATAGTATTAAGGATAATAATAATAGTAATAAGGATAATAATAATAGTAATAAGAATAATAATGGCAGTTATAGCGATAATAATAATAGTAATAAGGATTAATAATAATAGTTATATGGATAAAGACAAGAGTAATATGGATAGTAACAATAGTAATAAGAATAATAATAACAGTTACAGCGATAATAATAATAATAATAAGGATAATAATAATAGTTATAAGGAGAAAGACAAGGGCAATAGGGATAATCATAATAGTAATAAGAATAATAATAACAGTTAGTAGCGATAATAATAATACTTATAAGGATAAAGACAAGAGTAATACGGATAGTAACAATAGAATACGGATAATAATAACAGTTATAGCGATAATAATAATAGTAATAACAATAATAATAACAGTTATAGCGATAATAATAATAGTAACAAGGATAATAATAACAGTTATAGCGATAATAATAATAGTAACAAGGATAATAATAACAGTTATAGCGATAATAATAATAGTTTTAAGGATAATAATAACAGTTATAGCGATAATAATAACAGTTATAAGGAGAAAGACAAGACGAATAGGGATAATAATAATAGTAACAAGAATAATAACAACAGTTATAGCGATAATAATAATAATAATAAGGATAATAATAATAGTTATAAGGAGAAAGACAAGAGGAATAGGGATAATAATAATAGTAACAAGAATAATAATAACAGTTATAATGATAATAATAATAGTATTAAGGATAATAATAACAGTTCTAGCGATAATAATAATAGTATTAAGGATAATAATAACAGTTATAGCGATAATAATAATAGCAATATTGATAATAATAATAGTTATAAGGATAAAGACAAGAGGAATACGGATAATAGTAATAGTAATAAGAATAATAATAACAGTTATAGCGATAATAATAATAGTATTAAGGATAATAATAATAGTAATAAGAATAATAATGGCAGTTATAGCGATAATAATAATACTTATAAGGATAAAGACAAGAGTAATACGGATAGTAACAATAGAATAAGGATAATAATAACAGTTATAGCGATAATAATAATAGTAATAACAATAATAATAACAGTTATAGCGATAATAATAATAGTAACAAGGATAATAATAACAGTTATAGCGATAATAATAATAGTAACAAGGATAATAATAACAGTTATAGCGATAATAATAATAGTTTTAAGGATAATAATAACAGTTATAGCGATAATAATAACAGTTATAAGGAGAAAGACAAGAGGAATAGGGATAATAATAATAGTAACAAGAATAATAACAACAGTTATAGCGATAATAATAATAATAATAAGGATAATAATAATAGTTATAAGGAGAAAGACAAGAGGAATAGGGATAATAATAATAGTAACAAGAATAATAATAACAGTTATAATGATAATAATAATAGTATTAAGGATAATAATAACAGTTCTAGCGATAATAATAATAGTATTAAGGATAATAATAACAGTTATAGCGATAATAATAATAGCAATATTGATAATAATAATAGTTATAAGGATAAAGACAAGAGGAATACGGATAATAGTAATAGTAATAAGAATAATAATAACAGTTATAGCGATAATAATAATAGTATTAAGGATAATAATAATAGTAATAAGGATAATAATAATAGTAATAAGAATAATAATGGCAGTTATAGCGATAATAATAATAGTAATAAGGATTAATAATAATAGTTATATGGATAAAGACAAGAGTAATATGGATAGTAACAATAGTAATAAGAATAATAATAACAGTTACAGCGATAATAATAATAATAATAAGGATAATAATAATAGTTATAAGGAGAAAGACAAGAGGAATAGGGATAATAATAATAGTAACAAGAATAATAATAACAGTTACAGCGATAATAATAATAGTATTAAGGATAAAGGCAAGAGTAATACGGACAGTAATAATAGTAACAAGAATAATAATAACAGTTATAGCGATAATAGTAATAGTAATAAGTATAATAATAATAGTTATAGCGATAATAATAATAGTCATAAGGATAATGATAATAGTTATAAGGATAAAGACAAGAGTAATAGAGATAGTAACAATAGAATCAGCATAATAATAACAGTTATAGCGATAATAATAATAGTAATAAGGATAATAATAACAGTTATAGCGATAATAATAATAATAATAAGGATAATAATAATGGTTATAAGGATAAATACAAGAGGAATAGGGATAATAGTAATAGTAATAAGAATAATAATAACAGTTATAGCGATAATAATAATAGTAATAACAATAATAATAACAGTTATAGCGATAATAATAATAGTAATAAGGAGAGTATTAATAATAATAATTATAAGGATAATAATAATAGTTATAAGGATAAAGACAAGAGGAATAGGGATAATAGTAATAGTAATAAGAATAATAATAACAGTTATAGCGATAATAATAATAGTAATAAGGATAATAATAATAGTTATAAGGATAAAGACAAGAGTAATAGGGATAGTAACAATAGAATAAGGATAATAATAACAGTTATAGCGATAATAATAATAGTAATAAGGATAATAATAATAGTTATAAGGATAAAGACAAGAGTAATAGGGATAGTAACAATAGAATAAGGATAATAATAACAGTTATAGCGATAATAATAATAGTAATAAGGATAATAATAATAGTTATAAGGATAAAGACAAGAGTAATAGGGATAGTAACAATAGAAGCAGGATAATAATAACAGTTATAGCGATAATAATAATAGTAATAAGGATTAATAATAATAGTTATATGGATAAAGACAAGAGTAATATGGATAGTAACAATAGTAATAAGAATAATAATAACAGTTACAGCGATAATAATAATAATAATAAGGATAATAATAATAGTTATAAGGAGAAAGACAAGAGGAATAGGGATAATAATAATAGTAACAAGAATAATAATAACAGTTATAATGATAATAATAATAGTATTAAGGATAATAATAACAGTTCTAGCGATAATAATAATAGTATTAAGGATAATAATAACAGTTATAGCGATAATAATAATAGCAATATTGATAATAATAATAGTTATAAGGATAAAGACAAGAGGAATACGGATAATAGTAATAGTAATAAGAATAATAATAACAGTTATAGCGATAATAATAATAGTATTAAGGATAATAATAATAGTAATAAGGATAATAATAATAGTAATAAGAATAATAATGGCAGTTATAGCGATAATAATAATAGTAATAAGGATTAATAATAATAGTTATATGGATAAAGACAAGAGTAATATGGATAGTAACAATAGTAATAAGAATAATAATAACAGTTACAGCGATAATAATAATAATAATAAGGATAATAATAATAGTTATAAGGAGAAAGACAAGAGGAATAGGGATAATAATAATAGTAACAAGAATAATAATAACAGTTACAGCGATAATAATAATAGTATTAAGGATAAAGGCAAGAGTAATACGGACAGTAATAATAGTAACAAGAATAATAATAACAGTTATAGCGATAATAATAATAGTAATAAGTATAATAATAATAGTTATAGCGATAATAATAATAGTCATAAGGATAATGATAATAGTTATAAGGATAAAGACAAGAGTAATAGAGATAGTAACAATAGAATCAGCATAATAATAACAGTTATAGCGATAATAATAATAGTAATAAGGATAATAATAACAGTTATAGCGATAATAATAATAATAATAAGGATAATAATAATGGTTATAAGGATAAATACAAGAGGAATAGGGATAATAGTAATAGTAATAAGAATAATAATAACAGTTATAGCGATAATAATAATAGTAATAACAATAATAATAACAGTTATAGCGATAATAATAATAGTAATAAGGAGAGTATTAATAATAATAATTATAAGGATAATAATAATAGTTATAAGGATAAAGACAAGAGGAATAGGGATAATAGTAATAGTAATAAGAATAATAATAACAGTTATAGCGATAATAATAATAGTAATAAGGATAATAATAATAGTTATAAGGATAAAGACAAGAGTAATAGGAATAGTAACAATAGAATAAGGATAATAATAACAGTTATAGCGATAATAATAATAGTAATAAGGATAATAATAATAGTTATAAGGATAAAGACAAGAGTAATAGGGATAGTAACAATAGAATAAGGATAATAATAACAGTTATAGCGATAATAATAATAGTAATAAGGATAATAATAATAGTTATAAGGATAAAGACAAGAGTAATAGGGATAGTAACAATAGAAGCAGGATAATAATAACAGTTATAGCGATAATAATAATAGTATTAAGGATAATAATAATAGTAATAAGGATAATAATAATAGTAATAAGAATAATAATAGCAGTTATAGCGATAATAATAATAGTAATAAGGATTAATAATAATAGTTATATGGATAAAGACAAGAGTAATATGGATAGTAACAATAGTAATAAGAATAATAATAACAGTTACAGCGATAATAATAATAATAATAAGGATAATAATAATAGTTATAAGGAGAAAGACAAGGGCAATAGGGATAATCATAATAGTAATAAGAATAATAATAACAGTTAGTAGCGATAATAATAATACTTATAAGGATAAAGACAAGAGTAATACGGATAGTAACAATAGAATAAGGATAATAATAACAGTTATAGCGATAATAATAATAGTAATAACAATAATAATAACAGTTATAGCGATAATAATAATAGTAACAAGGATAATAATAACAGTTATAGCGATAATAATAATAGTAACAAGGATAATAATAACAGTTATAGCGATAATAATAATAGTTTTAAGGATAATAATAACAGTTATAGCGATAATAATAACAGTTATAAGGAGAAAGACAAGAGGAATAGGGATAATAATAATAGTAACAAGAATAATAACAACAGTTATAGCGATAATAATAATAATAATAAGGATAATAATAATAGTTATAAGGAGAAAGACAAGAGGAATAGGGATAATAATAATAGTAACAAGAATAATAATAACAGTTATAATGATAATAATAATAGTATTAAGGATAATAATAACAGTTCTAGCGATAATAATAATAGTATTAAGGATAATAATAACAGTTATAGCGATAATAATAATAGCAATATTGATAATAATAATAGTTATAAGGATAAAGACAAGAGGAATACGGATAATAGTAATAGTAATAAGAATAATAATAACAGTTATAGCGATAATAATAATAGTATTAAGGATAATAATAATAGTAATAAGGATAATAATAATAGTAATAAGAATAATAATGGCAGTTATAGCGATAATAATAATAGTAATAAGGATTAATAATAATAGTTATATGGATAAAGACAAGAGTAATATGGATAGTAACAATAGTAATAAGAATAATAATAACAGTTACAGCGATAATAATAATAATAATAAGGATAATAATAATAGTTATAAGGAGAAAGACAAGGGCAATAGGGATAATCATAATAGTAATAAGAATAATAATAACAGTTAGTAGCGATAATAATAATAGTTATAAGGATAAAGACAAGAGTAATACGGATAGTAACAATAGAATAAGGATAATAATAACAGTTATAGCGATAATAATAATAGTAATAACAATAATAATAACAGTTATAGCGATAATAATAATAGTAACAAGGATAATAATAACAGTTATAGCGATAATAATAATAGTAACAAGGATAATAATAACAGTTATAGCGATAATAATAATAGTTTTAAGGATAATAATAACAGTTATAGCCATAATAATAATAGTTATAAGGAGAAAGACAAGAGGAATAGGGATAATAATAATAGTAACAAGAATAATAACAACAGTTATAGCGATAATAATAATAATAATAAGGATAATAATAATAGTTATATGGATAAAGACAAGAGTAATATGGATAGTAACAATAGTAATAAGAACAATAATAACAGTTACAGCGATAATAATAATAATAATAAGGATAATAATAATAGTTATAAGGAGAAAGACAAGGGCAATAGGGATAATCATAATAGTAATAAGAATAATAATAACAGTTAGTAGCGATAATAATAATACTTATAAGGATAAAGACAAGAGTAATACGGATAGTAACAATAGAATAAGGATAATAATAACAGTTATAGCGATAATAATAATAGTAATAACAATAATAATAACAGTTATAGCGATAATAATAATAGTAACAAGGATAATAATAACAGTTATAGCGATAATAATAATAGTAACAAGGATAATAATAACAGTTATAGCGATAATAATAATAGTTTTAAGGATAATAATAACAGTTATAGCGATAATAATAACAGTTATAAGGAGAAAGACAAGAGGAATAGGGATAATAATAATAGTAACAAGAATAATAACAACAGTTATAGCGATAATAATAATAATAATAAGGATAATAATAATAGTTATAAGGATAAAGACAAGAGTAATAGGGATAGTAACAATAGAATAAGGATAATAATAACAGTTATAGCGATAATAATAATAGTAATAAGGATAATAATAATAGTTATAAGGATAAAGACAAGAGTAATGGGGATAGTAACAATAGAATAAGGATAATAATAACAGTTATAGCGATAATAATAATAGTAATAAGAATAATAATAGCAGTTATAGCGATAATAATAATAGTAATAAGGATTAATAATAATAGTTATAAGGAGAAAGACAAGAGGAATAGGGATAATAATAATAGTAACAAGAATAATAATAACAGTTATAATGATAATAATAATAGTATTAAGGATGATAATAACAGTTCTAGCGATAATAATAATAGTATTATGGATAATAATAACAGTTATAGCGATAATAATAATAGCAATATTGATAATAATAATAGTTATAAGGATAAAGACAAGAGGAATACGGATAATAGTAATAGTAATAAGAATAATAATAACAGTTATAGCGATAATAATAATAGTATTAAGGATAATAATAATAGTAATAAGGATAATAATAATAGTAATAAGAATAATAATGGCAGTTATAGCGATAATAATAATAGTAATAAGGATTAATAATAATAGTTATATGGATAAAGACAAGAGTAATATGGATAGTAACAATAGTAATAAGAATAATAATAACAGTTACAGCGATAATAATAATAATAATAAGGATAATAATAATAGTTATAAGGAGAAAGACAAGGGCAATAGGGATAATCATAATAGTAATAAGAATAATAATAACAGTTAGTAGCGATAATAATAATAGTTATAAGGATAAAGACAAGAGTAATACGGATAGTAACAATAGAATAAGGATAATAATAACAGTTATAGCGATAATAATAATAGTAATAACAATAATAATAACAGTTATAGCGATAATAATAATAGTAACAAGGATAATAATAACAGTTATAGCGATAATAATAATAGTAACAAGGATAATAATAACAGTTATAGCGATAATAATAATAGTTTTAAGGATAATAATAACAGTTATAGCGATAATAATAATAGTTATAAGGAGAAAGACAAGAGGAATAGGGATAATAATAATAGTAACAAGAATAATAACAACAGTTATAGCGATAATAATAATAATAATAAGGATAATAATAATAGTTATAAGGAGAAAGACAAGAGTAATAGAGATAGTAACAATAGAATAAGCATAATAAAAACGGTTATAGCGATAATAATAATAGTAATAAGGATAATAATAACAGTTATAGCGATAATAATAATAATAATAAGGATAATAATAATAGTTATAAGGATAAATACAAGAGGAATAGGGATAATAGTAATAGTAATAAGAATAATAATAACTGCTATAGCGATAATAATAATAGTAATAAGGATAATAATAATAGTAACAAGAATAATAATAACAGTTATAGCGATAATAACAATAGTATTAAGGATAATAATAACAGTTATAGCGATAATAATAATAGTACTAAGGATAATAATAACAGTTATAGCGATAATAATAATAGTAATAAGAATAATTATAACAGTTATAATGACAATAATAATAGTATTAAGGAGAAAGACAAGAGGAATAGGGATAATAAAAATAGTAACAAGAATAATAACAACAGTTATAGCGATAATAATAATAATAATAAGGATAATTATAATAGTTATAAGGAGAAAGACAAGAGGAATACGGATAATAGTAATAGTAATAAGAATAATAATAACAGTTATAGCGATAATAATAATAGTATTAAGGATAATAATAATAGTAATAAGGATAATAATAATAGTAATAAGAATAATAATGGCAGTTATAGCGATAATAATAATAGTAATAAGGATTAATAATAATAGTTATATGGATAAAGACAAGAGTAATATGGATAGTAACAATAGTAATAAGAATAATAATAACAGTTACAGCGATAATAATAATAATAATAAGGATAATAATAATAGTTATAAGGAGAAAGACAAGGGCAATAGGGATAATCATAATAGTAATAAGAATAATAATAACAGTTAGTAGCGATAATAATAATAGTTATAAGGATAAAGACAAGAGTAATACGGATAGTAACAATAGAATAAGGATAATAATAACAGTTATAGCGATAATAATAATAGTAATAACAATAATAATAACAGTTATAGCGATAATAATAATAGTAACAAGGATAATAATAATAGTTATAAGGATAAAGACAAGAGTAATAGGGATAGTAACAATAGAATAAGGATAATAATAACAGTTATAGCGATAATAATAATAGTAATAAGGATAATAATAATAGTTATAAGGATAAAGACAAGAGTAATAGGGATAGTAACAATAGAAGAAGGATAATAATAACAGTTATAGCGATAATAATAATAGTATTAAGGATAATAATAATAGTAATAAGGATAATAATAATAGTAATAAGAATAATAATAGCAGTTATAGCGATAATAATAATAGTAATAAGGATTAATAATAATAGTTATATGGATAAAGACAAGAGTAATATGGATAGTAACAATAGTAATAAGAATAATAATAACAGTTACAGCGATAATAATAATAATAATAATAAGGATAATAATAATAGTTATAAGGAGAAAGACAAGGGCAATAGGGATAATCATAATAGTAATAAGAATAATAATAACAGTTAGTAGCGATAATAATAATACTTATAAGGATAAAGACAAGAGTAATACGGATAGTAACAATAGAATAAGGATAATAATAACAGTTATAGCGATAATAATAATAGTAATAACAATAATAATAACAGTTATAGCGATAATAATAATAGTAACAAGGATAATAATAACAGTTATAGCGATAATAATAATAGTAACAAGGATAATAATAACAGTTATAGCGATAATAATAATAGTTTTAAGGATAATAATAACAGTTATAGCGATAATAATAACAGTTATAAGGAGAAAGACAAGAGGAATAGGGATAATAATAATAGTAACAAGAATAATAACAACAGTTATAGCGATAATAATAATAATAATAAGGATAATAATAATAGTTATAAGGAGAAAGACAAGAGGAATAGGGATAATAATAATAGTAACAAGAATAATAATAACAGTTATAATGATAATAATAATAGTATTAAGGATAATAATAACAGTTCTAGCGATAATAATAATAGTATTAAGGATAATAATAACAGTTATAGCGATAATAATAATAGCAATATTGATAATAATAATAGTTATAAGGATAAAGACAAGAGGAATACGGATAATAGTAATAGTAATAAGAATAATAATAACAGTTATAGCGATAATAATAATAGTATTAAGGATAATAATAATAGTAATAAGGATAATAATAATAGTAATAAGAATAATAATGGCAGTTATAGCGATAATAATAATAGTAATAAGGATTAATAATAATAGTTATATGGATAAAGACAAGAGTAATATGGATAGTAACAATAGTAATAAGAATAATAATAACAGTTACAGCGATAATAATAATAATAATAAGGATAATAATAATAGTTATAAGGAGAAAGACAAGGGCAATAGGGATAATCATAATAGTAATAAGAATAATAATAACAGTTAGTAGCGATAATAATAATAGTTATAAGGATAAAGACAAGAGTAATACGGATAGTAACAATAGAATAAGGATAATAATAACAGTTATAGCGATAATAATAATAGTAATAACAATAATAATAACAGTTATAGCGATAATAATAATAGTAACAAGGATAATAATAACAGTTATAGCGATAATAATAATAGTAACAAGGATAATAATAACAGTTATAGCGATAATAATAATAGTTTTAAGGATAATAATAACAGTTATAGCCATAATAATAATAGTTATAAGGAGAAAGACAAGAGGAATAGGGATAATAATAATAGTAACAAGAATAATAACAACAGTTATAGCGATAATAATAATAATAATAAGGATAATAATAATAGTTATATGGATAAAGACAAGAGTAATATGGATAGTAACAATAGTAATAAGAACAATAATAACAGTTACAGCGATAATAATAATAATAATAAGGATAATAATAATAGTTATAAGGAGAAAGACAAGGGCAATAGGGATAATCATAATAGTAATAAGAATAATAATAACAGTTAGTAGCGATAATAATAATACTTATAAGGATAAAGACAAGAGTAATACGGATAGTAACAATAGAATAAGGATAATAATAACAGTTATAGCGATAATAATAATAGTAATAACAATAATAATAACAGTTATAACGATAATAATAATAGTAACAAGGATAATAATAACAGTTATAGCGATAATAATAATAGTAACAAGGATAATAATAACAGTTATAGCGATAATAATAATAGTTTTAAGGATAATAATAACAGTTATAGCGATAATAATAATAGTTATAAGGAGAAAGACAAGAGGAATAGGGATAATAATAATAGTAACAAGAATAATAACAACAGTTATAGCGATAATAATAATAATAATAAGGATAATAATAATAGTTATAAGGAGAAAGACAAGAGTAATAGAGATAGTAACAACAGAATAAGCATAATAAAAACGGTTATAGCGATAATAATAATAGTAATAAGGATAATAATAACAGTTATAGCGATAATAATAATAATAATAAGGATAATAATAATAGTTATAAGGATAAATACAAGAGGAATAGGGATAATAGTAATAGTAATAAGAATAATAATAACTGCTATAGCGATAATAATAATAGTAATAAGGATAATAATAATAGTAACAAGAATAATAATAACAGTTATAGCGATAATAACAATAGTATTAAGGATAATAATAACAGTTATAGCGATAATAATAATAGTACTAAGGATAATAATAACAGTTATAGCGATAATAATAATAGTAATAAGAATAATTATAACAGTTATAATGACAATAATAATAGTATTAAGGAGAAAGACAAGAGGAATAGGGATAATAAAAATAGTAACAAGAATAATAACAACAGTTATAGCGATAATAATAATAATAATAAGGATAATTACAATAGTTATAAGGAGAAAGACAAGAGGAATACGGATAATAGTAATAGTAATAAGAATAATAATAACAGTTATAGCGATAATAATAATAGTATTAAGGATAATAATAATAGTAATAAGGATAATAATAATAGTAATAAGAATAATAATGGCAGTTATAGCGATAATAATAATAGTAATAAGGATTAATAATAATAGTTATATGGATAAAGACAAGAGTAATATGGATAGTAACAATAGTAATAAGAATAATAATAACAGTTACAGCGATAATAATAATAATAATAAGGATAATAATAATAGTTATAAGGAGAAAGACAAGGGCAATAGGGATAATCATAATAGTAATAAGAATAATAATAACAGTTAGTAGCGATAATAATAATAGTTATAAGGATAAAGACAAGAGTAATACGGATAGTAACAATAGAATACGGTTAATAATAACAGTTATAGCGATAATAATAATAGTAATAACAATAATAATAACAGTTATAGCGATAATAATAATAGTAACAAGGATAATAATAACAGTTATAGCGATAATAATAATAGTAACAAGGATAATAATAACAGTTATAGCGATAATAATAATAGTTTTAAGGATAATAATAACAGTTATAGCGATAATAATAATAGTTATAAGGAGAAAGACAAGAGGAATAGGGATAATAATAATAGTAACAAGAATAATAACAACAGTTATAGCGATAATAATAATAATAATAAGGATAATAATAATAGTTATAAGGAGAAAGACAAGAGTAATAGAGATAGTAACAATAGAATAAGCATAATAAAAACAGTTATAGCGATAATAATAATAGTAATAAGGATAATAATAACAGTTATAGCGATAATAATAATAATAATAAGGATAATAATAATAGTTATAAGGATAAATACAAGAGGAATAGGGATAATAGTAATAGTAATAAGAATAATAATAACTGCTATAGCGATAATAATAATAGTAATAAGGATAATAATAATAGTAACAAGAATAATAATAACAGTTATAGCGATAATAACAATAGTATTAAGGATAATAATAACAGTTATAGCGATAATAATAATAGTACTAAGGATAATAATAACAGTTATAGCGATAATAATAATAGTAATAAGAATAATTATAACAGTTATAATGACAATAATAATAGTATTAAGGAGAAAGACAAGAGGAATAGGGATAATAAAAATAGTAACAAGAATAATAACAACAGTTATAGCGATAATAATAATAATAATAAGGATAATTACAATAGTTATAAGGAGAAAGACAAGAGGAATACGGATAATAGTAATAGTAATAAGAATAATAATAACAGTTATAGCGATAATAATAATAGTATTAAGGATAATAATAATAGTAATAAGGATAATAATAATAGTAATAAGAATAATAATGGCAGTTATAGCGATAATAATAATAGTAATAAGGATTAATAATAATAGTTATATGGATAAAGACAAGAGTAATATGGATAGTAACAATAGTAATAAGAATAATAATAACAGTTACAGCGATAATAATAATAATAATAAGGATAATAATAATAGTTATAAGGAGAAAGACAAGGGCAATAGGGATAATCATAATAGTAATAAGAATAATAATAACAGTTAGTAGCGATAATAATAATAGTTATAAGGATAAAGACAAGAGTAATACGGATAGTAACAATAGAATACGGATAATAATAACAGTTATAGCGATAATAATAATAGTAATAACAATAATAATAACAGTTATAGCGATAATAATAATAGTAACAAGGATAATAATAACAGTTATAGCGATAATAATAATAGTAACAAGGATAATAATAACAGTTATAGCGATAATAATAATAGTTTTAAGGATAATAATAACAGTTATATCGATAATAATAATAGTTATAAGGAGAAAGACAAGAGGAATAGGGATAATAATAATAGTAACAAGAATAATAACAACAGTTATAGCGATAATAATAATAATAATAAGGATAATAATAATAGTTATAAGGAGAAAGACAAGAGTAATAGAGATAGTAACAATAGAATAAGCATAATAAAAACAGTTATAGCGATAATAATAATAGTAATAAGGATAATAATAACAGTTATAGCGATAATAATAATAATAATAAGGATAATAATAATAGTTATAAGGATAAATACAAGAGGAATAGGGATAATAGTAATAGTAATAAGAATAATAATAACTGCTATAGCGATAATAATAATAGTAATAAGGATAATAATAATAGTAACAAGAATAATAATAACAGTTATAGCGATAATAACAATAGTATTAAGGATAATAATAACAGTTATAGCGATAATAATAATAGTACTAAGGATAATAATAACAACAGTTATAGCGATAATAATAATAGTAATAAGAATAATTATAACAGTTATAGCGACAATAATAATAGTATTAAGGAGAAAGACAAGAGGAATAGGAATAATAATAATAGTAACAAGAATAATAATAACAGTTCTAGCGATAATAATAATAGTATTAAGGATAGAGGCAAGAGTAATAAGGAGAAAGACAAGAGGAATAGGAATAATAATAATAGTAACAAGAATAATAATAACAGTTCTAGCGATAATAATAATAGTATTAAGGATAGAGGCAAGAGTAATACGGACAGTAATAATAGTAACAAGAATAATAATAACAGTTATAGCGATAATAATAATAGTATTAAGGATAATAATAACAGTTATAGCGATAATAATAATAGCATTAAGGATAATAATAACAGTTATAGCGATAATAATAATAGTTATAAGGAGAAAGACAAGAGGAATAGGGATAATAATAATAGTAACAAGAATAATAACAACAGTTATAGCGATAATAATAATAATAATAAGGATAATAATAATAGTTATAAGGAGAAAGACAAGAGTAATAGAGATAGTAACAATAGAATAAGCATAATAAAAACGGTTATAGCGATAATAATAATAGTAATAAGGATAATAATAACAGTTATAGCGATAATAATAATAATAATAAGGATAATAATAATAGTTATAAGGATAAATACAAAAGGAATAGGGATAATAGTAATAGTAATAAGAATAATAATAACTGCTATAGCGATAATAATATTAGTAATAAGGATAATAATAATAGTAACAAGAATAATAATAACAGTTATAGCGATAATAACAATAGTATTAAGGATAATAATAACAGTTATAGCGATAATAATAATAGTACTAAGGATAATAATAACAGTTATAGCGATAATAATAATAGTAATAAGAATAATTATAACAGTTATAATGACAATAATAATAGTATTAAGGAGAAAGACAAGAGGAATAGGGATAATAAAAATAGTAACAAGAATAATAACAACAGTTATAGCGATAATAATAATAATAATAAGGATAATTACAATAGTTATAAGGAGAAAGACAAGAGGAATACGGATAATAGTAATAGTAATAAGAATAATAATAACAGTTATAGCGATAATAATAATAGTATTAAGGATAATAATAATAGTAATAAGGATAATAATAATAGTAATAAGAATAATAATGGCAGTTATAGCGATAATAATAATAGTAATAAGGATTAATAATAATAGTTATATGGATAAAGACAAGAGTAATATGGATAGTAACAATAGTAATAAGAATAATAATAACAGTTACAGCGATAATAATAATAATAATAAGGATAATAATAATAGTTATAAGGAGAAAGACAAGGGCAATAGGGATAATCATAATAGTAATAAGAATAATAATAACAGTTAGTAGCGATAATAATAATAGTTATAAGGATAAAGACAAGAGTAATACGGATTGTAACAATAGAATAAGGATAATAATAACAGTTATAGCGATAATAATAATAGTTATAAGGAGAAAGACAAGAGGAATAGGGATAATAATAATAGTAACAAGAATAATAACAACAGTTATAGCGATAATAATAATAATAATAAGGATAATAATAATAGTTATAAGGAGAAAGACAAGAGGAATAGGGATAATAATAATAGTAACAAGAATAATAATAACAGTTACAGCGATAATAATAATAGTATTAAGGATAAAGGCAAGAGTAATACGGACAGTAATAATAGTAACAAGAATAATAATAACAGTTATAGCGATAATAATAATAGTAATAAGTATAATAATAATAGTTATAGCGATAATAATAATAGTCATAAGGATAATGATAATAGTTATAAGGATAAAGACAAGAGTAAGAGAGATAGTAACAATAGAATCAGCATAATAATAACAGTTATAGCGATAATAATAATAGTAACAAGAATAATAACAACAGTTATAGCGATAATAATAATAATAATAAGGATAATAATAATAGTTATAAGGAGAAAGACAAGAGGAATAGGGATAATAATAATAGTAACAGGAATAATAATAACAGTTACAGCGATAATAATAATAGTATTAAGGATAAAGGCAAGAGTAATACGGACAGTAATAATAGTAACAAGAATAATAATAACAGTTATAGCGATAATAATAATAGTAATAAGTATAATAATAATAGTTATAGCGATAATAATAATAGTCATAAGGATAATGATAATAGTTATAAGGTTAAAGACAAGAGTAATAGAGATAGTAACAATAGAATCAGCATAATAATAACAGTTATAGCGATAATAATAATAGTAATAAGGATAATAATAACAGTTATAGCGATAATAATAATAATAATAAGGATAATAATAATGGTTATAAGGATAAATACAAGAGGAATAGGGATAATAGTAATAGTAATAAGAATAATAATAACAGTTATAGCGATAATAATAATAGTATTAAGGATAATAATAATAGTAATAAGAATAATAATAGTAGTTATTAGCGATAATAATAATAGTTATAAGGATAAAGACAAGAGTAATACGTATAGTAACAGTAGAATAAGGATAATAATAACAGTTATAGCGGTAATAATAATAGTAATAACAATAATAATAACAGTTATAGCGATAATAATAATAGTAATAAGGAGAGTATTAATAATAATAATTATAAGGATAATAATAATAGTTATAAGGATAAAGACAAGAGGAATAGGGATAATAGTAATAGTAATAAGAATAATAATAACAGTTATAGCGATAATAATAATAGTAATAAGGATAATAATAATAGTTATAAGGATAAAGACAAGAGTAATAGGGATAGTAACAATAGAATAAGGATAATAATAACAGTTATAGCGATAATAATAATAGTAATAAGGATAATAATAATAGTTATAAGGATAAAGACAAGAGTAATAGGGATAGTAACAATAGAATAAGGATAATAATAACAGTTATAGCGATAATAATAATAGTAATAAGGATAATAATAATAGTTATAAGGATAAAGACAAGAGTAATAGGGATAGTAACAATAGAAGAAGGATAATAATAACAGTTATAGCGATAATAATAATAGTATTAAGGATAATAATAATAGTAATAAGGATAAAGACAAGAGTAATAGGGATAGTAACAATAGAAGAAGGATAATAATAACAGTTATAGCGATAATAATAATAGTATTAAGGATAATAATAATAGTAATAAGGATAATAATAATAGTAATAAGAATAATAATAGCAGTTATAGCGATAATAATAATAGTAATAAGGATTAATAATAATAGTTATATGGATAAAGACAAGAGTAATATGGATAGTAACAATAGTAATAAGAATAATAATAACAGTTACAGCGATAATAATAATAATAATAAGGATAATAATAATAGTTATAAGGAGAAAGACAAGGGCAATAGGGATAATCATAATAGTAATAAGAATAATAATAACAGTTAGTAGCGATAATAATAATACTTATAAGGATAAAGACAAGAGTAATACGGATAGTAACAATAGAATAAGGATAATAATAACAGTTATAGCGATAATAATAATAGTAATAACAATAATAATAACAGTTATAGCGATAATAATAATAGTAACAAGGATAATAATAATAGTTATAAGGATAAAGACAAGAGTAATAGGGATAGTAACAATAGAATAAGGATAATAATAACAGTTATAGCGATAATAATAATAGTAATAAGGATAATAATAATAGTTATAAGGATAAAGACAAGAGTAATAGGGATAGTAACAATAGAAGAAGGATAATAATAACAGTTATAGCGATAATAATAATAGTATTAAGGATAATAATAATAGTAATAGGGATAATAATAATAGTAATAAGAATAATAATAGCAGTTATAGCGATAATAATAATAGTAATAAGGATTAATAATAATAGTTATATGGATAAAGACAAGAGTAATATGGATAGTAACAATAGTAATAAGAATAATAATAACAGTTACAGCGATAATAATAATAATAATAAGGATAATAATAATAGTTATAAGGAGAAAGACAAGGGCAATAGGGATAATCATAATAGTAATAAGAATAATAATAACAGTTAGTAGCGATAATAATAATACTTATAAGGATAAAGACAAGAGTAATACGGATAGTAACAATAGAATAAGGATAATAATAACAGTTATAGCGATAATAATAATAGTAATAACAATAATAATAACAGTTATAGCGATAATAATAATAGTAACAAGGATAATAATAACAGTTATAGCGATAATAATAATAGTTTTAAGGATAATAATAACAGTTATAGCGATAATAATAACAGTTATAAGGAGAAAGACAAGAGGAATAGGGATAATAATAATAGTAACAAGAATAATAACAACAGTTATAGCGATAATAATAATAATAATAAGGATAATAATAATAGTTATAAGGAGAAAGACAAGAGGAATAGGGATAATAATAATAGTAACAAGAATAATAATAACAGTTATAATGATAATAATAATAGTATTAAGGATAATAATAACAGTTCTAGCGATAATAATAATAGTATTAAGGATAATAATAACAGTTATAGCGATAATAATAATAGCAATATTGATAATAATAATAGTTATAAGGATAAAGACAAGAGGAATACGGATAAGAGTAATAGTAATAAGAGTAATAATAACAGTTATAGCGATAATAATAATAGTATTAAGGATAATAATAATAGTAATAAGGATAATAATAATAGTAATAAGAATAATAATGGCAGTTATAGCGATAATAATAATAGTAATAAGGATTAATAATAATAGTTATATGGATAAAGACAAGAGTAATATGGATAGTAACAATAGTAATAAGAATAATAATAACAGTTACAGCGATAATAATAATAATAATAAGGATAATAATAATAGTTATAAGAAGAAAGACAAGGGCAATGGGGATAATCATAATAGTAATAAGAATAATAATAACAGTTAGTAGCGATAATAATAATAGTTATAAGGATAAAGACAAGAGTAATACGGATAGTAACAATAGAATAAGGATAATAATAACAGTTATAGCGATAATAATAATAGTAATAACAATAATAATAACAGTTATAGCGATAATAATAATAGTAACAAGGATAATAATAACAGTTATAGCGATAATAATAATAGTTTTAAGGATAATAATAACAGTTATAGCGATAATAATAATAGTTATAAGGAGAAAGACAAGAGGAATAGGGATAATAATAATAGTAACAAGAATAATAACAACAGTTATAGCGATAATAATAATAATAATAAGGATAATAATAATAGTTATACGGAGAAAGACAAGAGGAATAGGGATAATAATAATAGTAACAAGAATAATAATAACAGTTATAATGATAATAATAATAGTATTAAGGATAATAATAACAGTTCTAGCGATAATAATAATAGTATTAAGGATAATAATAACAGTTATAGCGATAATAATAATAGCAATATTGATAATAATAATAGTTATAAGGATAAAGACAAGAGGAATACGGATAATAGTAATAGTAATAAGAATAATAATAACAGTTATAGCGATAATAATAATAGTATTAAGGATAATAATAATAGTAATAAGGATAATAATAATAGTAATAAGAATAATAATGGCAGTTATAGCGATAATAATAATAGTAATAAGGATTAATAATAATAGTTATATGGATAAAGACAAGAGTAATATGGATAGTAACAATAGTAATAAGAATAATAATAACAGTTACAGCGATAATAATAATAATAATAAGGATAATAATAATAGTTATAAGGAGAAAGACAAGGGCAATAGGGATAATCATAATAGTAATAAGAATAATAATAACAGTTAGTAGCGATAATAATAATAGTTATAAGGATAAAGACAAGAGTAATACGGATAGTAACAATAGAATAAGGATAATAATAACAGTTATAGCGATAATAATAATAGTAATAACAATAATAATAACAGTTATAGCGATAATAATAATAGTAACAAGGATAATAATAACAGTTATAGCGATAATAATAATAGTAACAAGGATAATAATAACAGTTATAGCGATAATAATAATAGTTTTAAGGATAATAATAACAGTTATAGCGATAATAATAATAGTTATAAGGAGAAAGACAAGAGGAATAGGGATAATAATAATAGTAACAAGAATAATAACAACAGTTATAGCGATAATAATAATAATAATAAGGATAATAATAATAGTTATAGCGATAATAATAATAGTAATAAGAATAATTATAACAGTTATAGCGACAATAATAATAGTATTAAGGAGAAAGACAAGAGGAATAGGGATAATAAAAATAGTAACAAGAATAATAACAACAGTTATAGCGATAATAATAATAATAATAAGGATAATTATAATAGTTATAAGGAGAAAGACAAGAGGAATAGGAATAATAATAATAGTAACAAGAATAATAATAACAGTTCTAGCGATAATAATAATAGTATTAAGGATAGAGGCAAGAGTAATACGGACAGTAATAATAGTAACAAGAATAATAATAACAGTTATAGCGATAATAATAATAGTATTAAGGATAATAATAACAGTTACAGCGATAATAATAATAGTATTAAGGATAATAATAACAGTTATAGCGAAAATAATATTAATAATAAGGATAATAATAATAGTTATAAGGAGAAAGACAAGAGGAATAGGGATAATAATAATAGTAACAAGAATAATAGTAACAGTTATAGCGATAATAATAATAATAATAAGGATAATATTAATAGTTATAAGGAGAAAGACAAGAGGAATAGGGATAATAATAATAGTAACAAGAATAATAACAACAGTTATAGCGATAATAATAATAATAATAAGGATAATAATAATAGTTATAAGGAGAAAGACAAGAGGAATAGGGATAATAATAATAGTAACAAGAATAATAATAACAGTTACAGCGATAATAATAATAGTATTAAGGATAAAGGCAAGAGTAATACGGACAGTAATAATAGTAACAAGAATAATAATAACAGTTATAGCGATAATAATAATAGTAATAAGTATAATAATAACAGTTATAGCGATAATAATAATAGTAATAAGGATAATAATAATAGTTATAAGGATAAAGACAAGAGTAATAGGGATAGTAACAATAGAATAAGGATAATAATAACAGTTATAGCGATAATAATAATAATAATAAGGATAATAATAATAGTTATAAGGATAAAGACAAGAGGAATAGGGATAATAGTAATAGTAATAAGAATAATAATAACAGTTATAGCGATAATAATAATAGTTATAAGAATAAAGACAAGAGGAATAGGGATAATGGTAATCGTAATAAGAATAATAATAACAGTTATAACGATAATAATAATAATAATAAGGATAATAATAATAGTTATAAGGAGAAAGACAAGAGGAATAGGGATAATAATAATAGTAACAAGAATAATAACAACAGTTATAGCGATAATATTAATAATAATAAGGATAATATTAATAGTTATAAGGATAAATACAAGAGGAATAGGGATAATAATAATAGTAATAAGAATAATAATAACAGTTATAGCGATAATAATAATAATAGTTATAAGGAGAAAGACAAGAGAAATAGGGATAATAATAATAGTAACAAGATAATAGTAATAGTAATAAGAATAATAATAACAGTTATAGCGATAATAATAATAGTATTAAGGATAATAATAATAGTAATAAGGATAATAATAATAGTAATAAGAATAATAATGGCAGTTATAGCGATAATAATAATAGTAATAAGGATTAATAATAATAGTTATATGGATAAAGACAAGAGTAATATGGATAGTAACAATAGTAATAAGAATAATAATAACAGTTACAGCGATAATAATAATAATAATAAGGATAATAATAATAGTTATAAGGAGAAAGACAAGGGCAATAGGGATAATCATAATAGTAATAAGAATAATAATAACAGTTAGTAGCGATAATAATAATAGTTATAAGGATAAAGACAAGAGTAATACGGATAGTAACAATAGAATAAGGATAATAATAACAGTTATAGCGATAATAATAATAGTAATAACAATAATAATAACAGTTATAGCGATAATAATAATAGTAACAAGGATAATAATAACAGTTATAATGATAATAATAATAGTATTAAGGATAATAATAACAGTTCTAGCGATAATAATAATAGTATTAAGGATAATAATAACAGTTATAGCGATAATAATAATAGCAATATTGATAATAATAATAGTTATAAGGATAAAGACAAGAGGAATACGGATAATAGTAATAGTAATAAGAATAATAATAACAGTTATAGCGATAATAATAATAGTATTAAGGATAATAATAATAGTAATAAGGATAATAATAATAGTAATAAGAATAATAATGGCAGTTATAGCGATAATAATAATAGTAATAAGGATTAATAATAATAGTTATATGGATAAAGACAAGAGTAATATGGATAGTAACAATAGTAATAAGAATAATAATAACAGTTACAGCGATAATAATAATAATAATAAGGATAATAATAATAGTTATAAGGAGAAAGACAAGGGCAATAGGGATAATCATAATAAGTAATAAGAATAATAATAACAGTTAGTAGCGATAATAATAATAGTTATAAGGATAAAGACAAGAGTAATACGGATAGTAACAATAGAATAAGGATAATAATAACAGTTATAGCGATAATAATAATAGTAATAACAATAATAATAACAGTTATAGCGATAATAATAATAGTAACAAGGATAATAATAACAGTTATAGCGATAATAATAATAGTAACAAGGATAATAATAACAGTTATAGCGATAATAATAATAGTTTTAAGGATAATAATAACAGTTATAGCGATAATAATAATAGTTATAAGGAGAAAGACAAGAGGAATAGGGATAATAATAATAGTAACAAGAATAATAACAACAGTTATAGCGATAATAATAATAATAATAAGGATAATAATAATAGTTATAAGGAGAAAGACAAGAGTAATAGAGATAGTAACAATAGAATAAGCATAATAAAAACAGTTATAGCGATAATAATAATAGTAATAAGGATAATAATAACAGTTTATAGCGATAATAATAATAATAATAAGGATAATAATAATAGTTATAAGGATAAATACAAGAGGAATAGGGATAATAGTAATAGTAATAAGAATAATAATAACTGCTATAGCGATAATAATAATAGTAATAAGGATAATAATAATAGTAACAAGAATAATAATAACAGTTATAGCGATAAAAACAATAGTATTAAGGATAATAATAACAGTTATAGCGATAATAATAATAGTACTAAGGATAATAATAACAGTTATAGCGATAATAATAATAGTAATAAGAATAATTATAACAGTTATAGCGACAATAATAATAGTATTAAGGAGAAAGACAAGAGGAATAGGGATAATAAAAATAGTAACAAGAATAATAACAACAGTTATAGCGATAATAATAATAATAATAAGGATAATTATAATAGTTATAAGGAGAAAGACAAGAGGAATAGGAATAATAATAATAGTAACAAGAATAATAATAACAGTTCTAGCGATAATAATAATAGTATTAAGGATAGAGGCAAGAGTAATACGGGACAGTAATAATAGTAACAAGAATAGTAATAACAGTTATAGCGATAATAATAATAGTATTAAGGATAATAATAACAGTTATAGCGATAATAATAATAGTATTAAGGATAATAATAACAGTTATAGCGAAAATAATATTAATAATAAGGATAATAATAATAGTTATAAGGAGAAAGACAAGAGGAATAGGGATAATAATAATAGTAACAAGAATAATAGTAACAGTTATAGCGATAATAATAATAATAATAAGGATAATATTAATAGTTATAAGGAGAAAGACAAGAGGAATAGGGATAATAATAATAGTAACAAGAATAATAACAACAGTTATAGCGATAATAATAATAATAATAAGGATAATAATAATAGTTATAAGGAGAAAGACAGAGGAATAGGGATAATAATAATAGTAACAAGAATAATAATAACAGTTACAGCGATAATAATAATAGTATTAAGGATAAAGGCAAGAGTAATACGGACAGTAATAATAGTAACAAGAATAATAATAACAGTTATAGCGATAATAATAATAGTAATAAGTATAATAATAACAGTTATAGCGATAATAATAATAGTAATAAGGATAATAATAATAGTTATAAGGATAAAGACAAGAGTAATAGGGATAGTAACAATAGAATAAGGATAATAATAACAGTTATAGCGATAATAATAATAATAATAAGGATAATAATAATAGTTATAAGGATAAAGACAAGAGGAATAGGGATAATAGTAATAGTAATAAGAATAATAATAACAGTTATAATGATAATAATAATAGTTATAAGAATAAAGACAAGAGGAATAGGGATAATGGTAATCGTAATAAGAATAATAATAACAGTTATAACGATAATAATAATAATAATAAGGATAATAATAATAGTTATAAGGAGAAAGACAAGAGGAATAGGGATAATAATAATAGTAACAAGAATAATAACAACAGTTATAGCGATAATATTAATAATAATAAGGATAATATTAATAGTTATAAGGATAAATACAAGAGGAATAGGGATAATAATAAAAGTAATAAGAATAATAATAACAGTTATAGCGATAATAATAATAATAGTTATAAGGAGAAAGACAAGAGGAATAGGGATAATAATAATAGTAACAAGAATAATAATAACAGTTATTAGCGATAATAATAATAATAAAAAGGATTAATAATAATAGTTATAAGGATAAGGACAAGAGTAATACGGATAGTAACAAAAGAATAAGGATAATAATAACAGTTATAGCGATAATAATAATAGTAATAACAATAATAATAACAGTTGTAGCGATAATAATAATAATAAAAAGGATTAATAATAATAGTTATATGGATAAAGACAAGAGTAATAGAGATAGTAACAATAGAATAAGCATAATAAAAACAGTTATAGCGATAATAATAATAGTAATAAGGATAATAATAACAGTTATAGCGATAATAATAATAGTAATAAGGATAATAATAATAGTAACAAGAATAATAATAACAGTTATAGCGATAATAATAATAGTATTAAGGATAATAATAACAGTTATAGCGATAATAATAATAGTACTAAGGATAATAATAACAGTTATAGCGATAATAATAATAGTAATAAGAATAATTATAACAGTTATAGCGGCAATAATAATAGTATTAAGGAGAAAGACAAGAGGAATAGGGATAATAAAAATAGTAACAAGAATAATAACAACAGTTATAGCGATAATAATAATAATAATAAGGATAATTATAATAGTTATAAGGAGAAAGACAAGAGGAATAGGAATAATAATAATAGTAACAAGAATAATAATAACAGTTCTAGCGATAATAATAATAGTATTAAGGATAGAGGCAAGAGTAATACGGACAGTAATAATAGTAACAAGAATAATAATAACAGTTATAGCGATAATAATAATAGTATTAAGGATAATAATAACAGTTACAGCGATAATAATAATAGTATTAAGGATAATAATAACAGTTATAGCGAAAATAATATTAATAATAAGGATAATAATAATAGTTATAAGGAGAAAGACAAGAGGAATAGGGATAATAATAATAGTAACAAGAATAATAGTAACAGTTATAGCGATAATAATAATAATAATAAGGATAATATTAATAGTTATAAGGAGAAAGACAAGAGGAATAGGGATAATAATAATAGTAACAAGAATAATAACAACAGTTATAGCGATAATAATAATAATAATAAGGATAATAATAATAGTTATAAGGAGAAAGACAAGAGGAATAGGGATAATAATAATAGTAACAAGAATAATAATAACAGTTACAGCGATAATAATAATAGTATTAAGGATAAAGGCAAGAGTAATACGGACAGTAATAATAGTAACAAGAATAATAATAACAGTTATAGCGATAATAATAATAGTAATAAGTATAATAATAACAGTTATTAGCGATAATAATAATAATAAAAAGGATTAATAATAATAGTTATAAGGATAAGGACAAGAGTAATACGGATAGTAACAAAAGAATAAGGATAATAATAACAGTTATAGCGATAATAATAATAGTAATAACAATAATAATAACAGTTGTAGCGATAATAATAATAATAAAAAGGATTAATAATAATAGTTATATGGATAAAGACAAGAGTAATAGAGATAGTAACAATAGAATAAGCATAATAAAAACAGTTATAGCGATTATAATAATAGTAATAAGGATAATAATAACAGTTATAGCGATAATAATAATAATAATAAGGATAATAATAATAGTTATAAGGATAAATACAAGAGGAATAGGGATAATAGTAATAGTAATAAGAATAATAATAACAGTTATAGCGATAATAATAATAGTAATAAGGATAATAATAATAGTAACAAGAATAATAATAACAGTTATAGCGATAATAATAATAGCAATATTGATAATAATAATAGTTATAAGGATAAAGACAAGAGGAATACGGATAATAGTAATAGTAATAAGAATAATAATAACAGTTATAGCGATAATAATAATAGTATTAAGGATAATAATAATAGTAATAAGGATAATAATAATAGTAATAAGAATAATAATGGCAGTTATAGCGATAATAATAATAGTAATAAGGATTAATAATAATAGTTATATGGATAAAGACAAGAGTAATATGGATAGTAACAATAGTAATAAGAATAATAATAACAGTTACAGCGATAATAATAATAATAATAAGGATAATAATAATAGTTATAAGGAGAAAGACAAGGGCAATAGGGATAATCATAATAGTAATAAGAATAATAATAACAGTTAGTAGCGATAATAATAATAGTTATAAGGATAAAGACAAGAGTAATACGGATAGTAACAATAGAATAAGGATAATAATAACAGTTATAGCGATAATAATAATAGTAATAACAATAATAATAACAGTTATAGCGATAATAATAATAGTAACAAGGATAATAATAACAGTTATAATGATAATAATAATAGTATTAAGGATAATAATAACAGTTCTAGCGATAATAATAATAGTATTAAGGATAATAATAACAGTTATAGCGATAATAATAATAGCAATATTGATAATAATAATAGTTATAAGGATAAAGACAAGAGGAATACGGATAATAGTAATAGTAATAAGAATAATAATAACAGTTATAGCGATAATAATAATAGTATTAAGGATAATAATAATAGTAATAAGGATAATAATAATAGTAATAAGAATAATAATGGCAGTTATAGCGATAATAATAATAGTAATAAGGATTAATAATAATAGTTATATGGATAAAGACAAGAGTAATATGGATAGTAACAATAGTAATAAGAATAATAATAACAGTTACAGCGATAATAATAATAATAATAAGGATAATAATAATAGTTATAAGGAGAAAGACAAGGGCAATAGGGATAATCATAATAAGTAATAAGAATAATAATAACAGTTAGTAGCGATAATAATAATAGTTATAAGGATAAAGACAAGAGTAATACGGATAGTAACAATAGAATAAGGATAATAATAACAGTTATAGCGATAATAATAATAGTAATAACAATAATAATAACAGTTATAGCGATAATAATAATAGTAACAAGGATAATAATAACAGTTATAGCGATAATAATAATAGTAACAAGGATAATAATAACAGTTATAGCGATAATAATAATAGTTTTAAGGATAATAATAACAGTTATAGCGATAATAATAATAGTTATAAGGAGAAAGACAAGAGGAATAGGGATAATAATAATAGTAACAAGAATAATAACAACAGTTATAGCGATAATAATAATAATAATAAGGATAATAATAATAGTTATAAGGAGAAAGACAAGAGTAATAGAGATAGTAACAATAGAATAAGCATAATAAAAACAGTTATAGCGATAATAATAATAGTAATAAGGATAATAATAACAGTTATAGCGATAATAATAATAATAATAAGGATAATAATAATAGTTATAAGGATAAATACAAGAGGAATAGGGATAATAGTAATAGTAATAAGAATAATAATAACTGCTATAGCGATA
The DNA here is from genome assembly GCA_945859555.1 of Megachile ligniseca. NCBI lineage: Eukaryota > Metazoa > Arthropoda > Insecta > Hymenoptera > Megachilidae > Megachile > Megachile ligniseca. The sequence goes on from CAMAOC010000251.1 coordinate 34,988, forward strand.
ATAATAATAGTAATAAGGATAATAATAATAGTAACAAGAATAATAATAACAGTTATAGCGATAAAAACAATAGTATTAAGGATAATAATAACAGTTATAGCGATAATAATAATAGTACTAAGGATAATAATAACAGTTATAGCGATAATAATAATAGTAATAAGAATAATTATAACAGTTATAGCGACAATAATAATAGTATTAAGGAGAAAGACAAGAGGAATAGGGATAATAAAAATAGTAACAAGAATAATAACAACAGTTATAGCGATAATAATAATAATAATAAGGATAATTATAATAGTTATAAGGAGAAAGACAAGAGGAATAGGAATAATAATAATAGTAACAAGAATAATAATAACAGTTCTAGCGATAATAATAATAGTATTAAGGATAGAGGCAAGAGTAATACGGACAGTAATAATAGTAACAAGAATAGTAATAACAGTTATAGCGATAATAATAATAGTATTAAGGATAATAATAACAGTTATAGCGATAATAATAATAGTATTAAGGATAATAATAACAGTTATAGCGAAAATAATATTAATAATAAGGATAATAATAATAGTTATAAGGAGAAAGACAAGAGGAATAGGGATAATAATAATAGTAACAAGAATAATAGTAACAGTTATAGCGATAATAATAATAATAATAAGGATAATATTAATAGTTATAAGGAGAAAGACAAGAGGAATAGGGATAATAATAATAGTAACAAGAATAATAACAACAGTTATAGCGATAATAATAATAATAATAAGGATAATAATAATAGTTATAAGGAGAAAGACAAGAGGAATAGGGATAATAATAATAGTAACAAGAATAATAATAACAGTTACAGCGATAATAATAATAGTATTAAGGATAAAGGCAAGAGTAATACGGACAGTAATAATAGTAACAAGAATAATAATAACAGTTATAGCGATAATAATAATAGTAATAAGTATAATAATAACAGTTATAGCGATAATAATAATAGTAATAAGGATAATAATAATAGTTATAAGGATAAAGACAAGAGTAATAGGGATAGTAACAATAGAATAAGGATAATAATAACAGTTATAGCGATAATAATAATAATAATAAGGATAATAATAATAGTTATAAGGATAAAGACAAGAGGAATAGGGATAATAGTAATAGTAATAAGAATAATAATAACAGTTATAGCGATAATAATAATAGTTATAAGAATAAAGACAAGAGGAATAGGGATAATGGTAATCGTAATAAGAATAATAATAACAGTTATAACGATAATAATAATAATAATAAGGATAATAATAATAGTTATAAGGAGAAAGACAAGAGGAATAGGGATAATAATAATAGTAACAAGAATAATAACAACAGTTATAGCGATAATATTAATAATAATAAGGATAATATTAATAGTTATAAGGATAAATACAAGAGGAATAGGGATAATAATAAAAGTAATAAGAATAATAATAACAGTTATAGCGATAATAATAATAATAGTTATAAGGAGAAAGACAAGAGGAATAGGGATAATAATAATAGTAACAAGAATAATAATAACAGTTATTAGCGATAATAATAATAATAAAAAGGATTAATAATAATAGTTATAAGGATAAGGACAAGAGTAATACGGATAGTAACAAAAGAATAAGGATAATAATAACAGTTATAGCGATAATAATAATAGTAATAACAATAATAATAACAGTTGTAGCGATAATAATAATAATAAAAAGGATTAATAATAATAGTTATATGGATAAAGACAAGAGTAATAGAGATAGTAACAATAGAATAAGCATAATAAAAACAGTTATAGCGATAATAATAATAGTAATAAGGATAATAATAACAGTTATAGCGATAATAATAATAGTAATAAGGATAATAATAATAGTAACAAGAATAATAATAACAGTTATAGCGATAATAATAATAGTATTAAGGATAATAATAACAGTTATAGCGATAATAATAATAGTACTAAGGATAATAATAACAGTTATAGCGATAATAATAATAGTAATAAGAATAATTATAACAGTTATAGCGGCAATAATAATAGTATTAAGGAGAAAGACAAGAGGAATAGGGATAATAAAAATAGTAACAAGAATAATAACAACAGTTATAGCGATAATAATAATGTAGGAGTGTATAGGTATAACGGTAACTGTCGCACCGCGAACGTGCGAGAAAGATCGCGAGCCTAATTGTCAACAACGCCGTGCAGCGTAACGGCTGATCGGACAAAGCCGTTGCCGACGAGCGCGTCGATCCGAGCGCGGATGGATGCATGTGTGTATGCGTGTGTGTTGACGAGCGAGCGAACGTTAGAAAACGGTCGCGACTCCAACGACCACCGAAAAGTCGCGAAACGTTCGAATATACGATAGAGAATGTTCGGACGCCGCGTAAATATAAGGACGTGACCGCGGCGCGGGTTCAGACTTGTTCGAGCTACGATTACGATTACGACGATTGCGAGTAAGATAACGATAACGACGACGATTACGATTACGATAACGGCTACGACTCACGGTTTACGATTAACGATTAACGATTAACGATTAACGATTTACGGTCTACGACTATTAGTAATTGTGATTTATTGTTTCGTGCGTGTCTTGTATTCGCTTTTCGTGTAGTTTTTTGTAAGTCTCACTGTTCTTTTCGTGTACCTTTAATAAAGGGTTAAGTTAATAAAAATACTAAACCTACAATAATAATAATAAGGATAATTATAATAGTTATAAGGAGAAAGACAAGAGGAATAGGAATAATAATAATAGTAACAAGAATAATAATAACAGTTCTAGCGATAATAATAATAGTATTAAGGATAGAGGCAAGAGTAATACGGACAGTAATAATAGTAACAAGAATAATAATAACAGTTATAGCGATAATAATAATAGTATTAAGGATAATAATAACAGTTATAGCGAAAATAATAATAATAATAAGGATAATAATAATAGTTATAAGGAGAAAGACAAGAGGAATAGGGATAATAATAATAGTAACAAGAATAATAGTAACAGTTATAGCGATAATAATAATAATAATAAGGATAATATTAATAGTTATAAGGAGAAAGACAAGAGGAATAGGGATAATAATAATAGTAACAAGAATGATAACAACAGTTATAGCGATAATAATAATAATAATAAGGATAATAATAATAGTTATAAGGAGAAAGACAAGAGGAATAGGGATAATAATAATAGTAACAAGAATAATAATAACAGTTACAGCGATAATAATAATAGTATTAAGGATAAAGGCAAGAGTAATACCGACAGTAATAATAGTAACAAGAATAATAATAACAGTTATAGCGATAATAATAATAGTAATAAGGATAATAATAATAGTTATAAGGAGAAAGACAAGAGGAATAGGGATAATAATAATAGTAACAAGAATAATAATAACAGTTACAGCGATAATAATAATAGTATTAAGGATAAAGGCAAGAGTAATACGGACAGTAATAATAGTAACAAGAATAATAATAACAGTTATAGCGATAATAATAATAGTAATAAGTATAATAATAACAGTTATAGCGATAATAATAATAGTAATAAGGATAATAATAATACACTGGTGGCCAAAATTAACGCACCACTTTTTTGGCCCATCGTCATTTCCGTTCTGTTGAAGGTAGGACTTTGAAATTTTGAGGATAGGTGGGCCCATGGGTTATCTCAATACTCCAAGAGTGCCATTGTTGCCTGCCACCCCCTTGCGGTATCGGCGACCCCTTGGATGCTAGCGGGTGGAAAAACCGACAAAAAAGGCTCCAAATTCGACCGAAAAATAGAAAAAATCCGAAGTTTTTTTCCAGAATGAGGTTCTTTAGGTTACGCCCTTTCCGAAAATGCCCGGCTCAGCCCCCTCCGACACCCCCAACCCCCTCCCTAATTCTCCGCCCCTCCCAAAGGGGTGGTTGTTTCGATTATGCTCAAACTTTTACCGAAGCTTCCTCTCGACCCCAGTTATACCTGGTAAAAGTTTGGTCTCGTTTGCACCAACCCCTTGGTCGCTACACGCTGTCAAAAAACCACCCCCTGCTGTTTTTTCACTTTTTTCACAGCTAAAAATTAATTTTGGACCTGCAATACACGGAAAAACTTGTTTCCGTGCCGACGGTATCGTTCCTGTTGATGGTTTGGCCCTGGCGTGAAACCAACCCCCGCTGAGGGGATTGGTACCCCCCAACCCCCTCAATCCACCCCCGGGGGTGGGCGGGTAAATTGAGTACATACGATCGATTGAGGGATCATTGAAGCATTTCTGTACAAATTTTCAAGTAGATTACTCGAACCGTTCTCGCGCGATAAGCAAAAAAGTGGAAATTTTGAGATTTGCAACCCCCAAGTTCACCCCGCAATTCCTACTGATTGGAGGCAGTTGGCATCCCGCGGATCGGCCTCTGACGAAGTTTGAACCCTCTTCTCTTCGATCTCAGAAGGTGCAATCGCTCACACGATCCGCACAGCCTCCAGCGGCGTCGCGATGATGCCCTGTTACCCTCGTGTCGGCCAAATGTGAACCAAAAGAGTTTGAAAAATTGTCTGTTATGTGTTGACGTGTGGAATGCTGTGATTTTTCGTTGAGTCTTTATGAGTGGCTGGTAGTCCATATCGTTCCGAGCGCTTCCGGTTGATATCCCCCCCGCTCGAAGACGTGCCCGGGGGTTTGCTTGCCACCCGGGCGCGCCCCCGGCGCTCGCCTCGGCCGACACAACGGTGACAGGGTATCTTCGCGGCGCCGCTGGAGGCTGTTCTGATCGTGTGAGCGATTGCATCTTCTGAGATCGAAGAGAGGAGGGTTCAAACTTCGTGGGAGGCCGATCCGCGGGATGCCAACTGCCTCCAATCAGTAGGAATTGCGGGGTGAACTTGGGGGTTGCAAATCTCAAAATTTCCATTTTTTTGCTTATCGCGCGAGAACGGTTCGAGTAATCTACTTGAAAATTTGTACAGAAATGCTTCAATGATCCCTCAATCGATCGCATGCACTCAATTTACCCGCCCACCCCCGGGGGTGGATTGAGGGGGTTGGGGGTACCAAACCCCTCAGCGGGGGTTGGTTTCACGCCAGGGCCAAACCGTCAACAGGAACGATACCGTCGGCACGGAAACAAGTTTTCCGTGTATTGCAGGTCCAAAATTGATTTTTAGCTGTGAAAAAAGTGACAAAACAGCAGGGGGTGGTTTTTGGACAGCGTGTAGCGACCAAGGGGTTGGTGCAAACAAGACCAAACTTTTACCAGGCATAACTGGGGTCGAGAGGAAGCTTCGGTAAAAGTTTGAGCAAAATCGAAACAACCACCCCTTTGGGAGGGGCGGAGAATTAGGGAGGGGGTTGGGGGTGTCGGAGGGGGTTGAGCCGGGCATTTTCGGAAAGGGCGTAACCTAAAGAACCTCATTCTAGAAAAAAACTTCGGATTTTTTCTTTTTTTCGGTCGAATTTGGAGCCTTTTTTGTCGGTTTTTCCACCCGCTAGCATTCAAGGGGTCGCCAATACCGCAAGGGGGTGGCAGGCAACAATGGCACTCCTGGGGTATTGAAATAACCCATGGGCCCACCTATCCTCAAAATTTCAAAGTCCTACCTCCAACAGAACGGAAATGACGATGGGCCAAAAAAGTGGTGCGTTAATTTTGGCCACCAGTGTAATTAGTATTATCGTTATAATTGTTATTATTATCCCTATTACTATTATTATTATCGCTATGACTGTTATTATTATCCTTATTCCATTATTACTATCCCTATTACTCTTGTCTTTATCCTTATAACTATTATTATTTCCCTTATTACTATTATTATTATCGCTATGACTGTTATTATTATCCTCATTCTAATATTAATATCCCTATATCTATTATTATTATCCTTATTACTACTATTACTATCCCTATTACTCTTGTCTTTATCCTTATAACTATTACTATAATCCTGTTTACTATTATTGTTAGCATTATAACTATTATTATTATCCTTATTACTATTATTATTATCGCTATCACTGTTATTATAATCCTTATTCTAATATTACTATCCCTATTACTCTTGTCTTTATCCTTACAACTATTAAAATTTCGCTTATTACTATTATTATTATCGCTATGACTGTTATTATTATACTTCTTCTATTATTACTATCCCTATTACACTTGTCTCTATCCTTATAACTATTATTACTCTCCTTATTACTATTATTATTATCGCTATAACTATTATTATTATCCTCATTACTGTTATTATTATCGCCATAACTGCTATTGTTATCGTTATTACTATTATTGTTATCGCTATAACTATTACTATTATCCTTATTACTATTATTATTATCCTTACTACAATTATTACTAGCACTATAACTATTACTATTACCTTTATTACTATTATTATTATCGCTATAACTATTATTATTATCCTCATTACTATTATTATTATCGCTATAACTGTTATTATTATCCTTATTCTATTATTACTATTCCTATTACTCTTGTCTTTATCCTTATAACTATTATTATTATCCATACTACAATTATTACAAGCACTATAACTATTATTATTATCCTTATTACTATTATTATTATCGCTATGTATATTATTATTATCCTTATTACTATTATTGTTATCGCTATAACTATTACTATTATCCTTATTACTATTATTATTAGCACTGTAACTATTATTATTATCCGTATTATTATTATTATTATCGCTATGACTGTTATTATTATACATATTCTATTATTACTATCCCTATTACTCTTGTCTCTTTGTTTATAACTATTATTATTATCCTTATTTCTATTATTAGTAGCACTATAACTATTATTATTACATTTATTACTATTATTATTATCGCTATATCTATGATTATTATCCTTATTACTATTATTATTACCCTTTTTACTATTATTATTATCGCTATATCTATTATTATTATCCTTATTACTATTATTATTATCGCTATGACTGTTATTATTATTTTTATTCTATTATTACTATCCCTGTTCCTCTTCTCTCTATCCTTATAACTATTATTGTTATCCTGATTACTATTATTATTAGCACTATAACTGTTATTATTATCGTTATTACTATTATTATTAGCACTGCAACTGTTATTATTATCCTCATTCTATTATTAATATCCCTATTACTCTTGTGGTTATCCGTATAACTATTATTATTATCCTTATTTCTATTATTAGTAGCACTATAACTATTATTATTACCCTTATTACTATTATTATTATCGCTATATCTATTATTATTATCCTTATTACTATTATTATTACCCTTTTTACTATTATTATTATCGCTATATCTATTATTATTATCCTTATTACTATTATTATTATCGCTATGACTGTTATTATTATTTTTATTCTATTATTACTATCATTGTTACTCTTGTCTCTATCCTTATAAATATTACTATTATCCTTATTACTATTATTATTATCGCTATGACTGTTATTATTATTCTTATTCTATTATTACTATTCATATTACTCTTTTCATTATCCTTATAACTATTATTATTATCCTTATTACTATTATTATTATCGCTATAACTATTATTATTATCCTCATTACTGTTATTATTATCGCCATAACTGCTATTGTTATCGTTATTTCTATTATTATTAGCACTCTAACTGTTATTATTATCGTTATTACTATTATTATTAGCACTATAACTGTTATTATTATCCTCATTCTATTATTCATATCTCTATTACTCTTGTGGTTATCCTTATAACTATTACTATCATCCTTATTTCTATTATTGTTAGCACTATAACTATTATTATTATTATCCTTATTACTATTATTTTTATCGCTATGACTGTTATTATTATACTTATTCTATTATTACTATCCCTGTTACTCTTGTCTCTATCCTTATAACTATTATTATTATCCTTATTACTATTATTATTATCGCTATGACTGTTATTATTATTCTTATTGTATTATTATTAACCCTATTACTCTTGTCTTTATCCTTATAAGTGTTATTATTATCATTATTACTATTATTATTATCCCTATTACTCTTGTCTTTATACTTATAGCTACTATTATTATCCTTATTACTATTATTATTATCGCTATAACTATTATTATTATCCTCATTACTATTATTATTATCGCTATGACTGTTATTATTATTTTTATTCTATTATTACTATTCCTATTACTCTTGTCTCTATCCTTATAACTATTATTATTATCCTTATTTCTATTATTTGTAGCACTATAACTATTATTATTACCTTTATTACTATTATTATTATCGCTATATGTATTATTATTATCCTTATTACTATTATTAATATCCCTATTACTCTTGTATTTATCCTTATAACTATTACTATAATCCTTATTACTATTATTGTTAGCACTATAACTATTATTATTATCCTTATAACTATTATTATTATCGCTATGACTGTTATTATTATACTTCTTCTATTATTACTATCCCTATTACACTTGTCTCTATCCTTATAACTATTATTATTATCCTTATGACTATTATTATTATCGCTATAACTGTTATTATTATCCTTATTACTATTATTATTATCGCTATGACTGTTATTATTATGCTTATTCTATTATTACTATCCCTATTACTCTTGTCTTTATCCATACAACTATTATTATTTCCCTTATTACTATTATTATTATCGCTATGACTGTTATTATTATCCGTATTATATTGTTACTATCCCTATTACTCTTGTCTTTATCCTTATAACTATTACTATAATCCTTATTACTATTATTGTTAGCATTATAACTATTATTATTATCCTTATTACTATTATTATTATCGCTATCACTGTTATTATAATCCTTATTCTAATATTACTATCCCTATTACTCTTGTCTTTATCCTTACAACTATTAAAATTTCCCTTATTACTATTATTATTATCGCTATGACTGTTATTATTATACTTCTTCTATTATTACTATCCCTATTACACTTGTCTCTATCTTTATAACTATTATTATTATCCTTATGACTATTATTATTATCGCTATAACTGTTATTATTATCCCTATTACTCTTGTCCGTATCCTTATAACTATTATTACTATCATTATTACTATTATTATTATCGCTATGACTGTTATTATTATTCTTATTCTATTATTACTATCCCTATTACTCTTGTCTTTATCCTTATAACTATTACCATTATCCTTATTACTATTATTGTTGGCACTATAACTATTATTATTATCCCTATTACTCTTGTTTCAGTCCTTATATCTATTATTATGATCGTTAATACTATTAGTATTATCGTTATAATTGTTATTATTATCCCTATTACTATTATTATTATCGCTATGACTGTTATTATTATCCTTATTCCATTATTACTATCCCTATTACTCTTGTCTTTATCCTTATAACTATTATTATTTCCCTTATTACTATTATTATTATCGCTATGACTGTTATTATTATCCTCATTCTAATATTAATATCCCTATATCTATTATTATTATCCTTATTACTACTATTACTATCCCTATTACTCTTGTCTTTATCCTTATAACTATTACTATAATCCTTATTACTATTATTGTTAGCATTATAACTATTATTATTATCCTTATTACTATTATTATTATCGCTATCACTGTTATTATAATCCTTATTCTAATATTACTATCCCTATTACTCTTGTCTTTATCCTTACAACTATTAAAATTTCGCTTATTACTATTATTATTATCGCTATGACTGTTATTATTATACTTCTTCTATTATTACTATCCCTATTACACTTGTCTCTATCCTTATAACTATTATTACTATCCTTATTACTATTATTATTATCGCTATAACTATTATTATTATCCTCATTACTGTTATTATTATCGCCATAACTGCTATTGTTATCGTTATTACTATTATTGTTATCGCTATAACTATTACTATTATCCTTATTACTATTATTATTATCCTTATTACTATTATTATTAGCACTGTAACTATTATTATTATCCGTATTACTATTATTATTATCGCTATGACTGTTATTATTATTCTTATTCTATTATTACTACCCCTATTACTCTTGTCTTTGTCCATATAACTATTTTTATTATCCTTATTACTATTATTATTATCGCTATGACTGTTATTATTATACTTCTTCTATTATTACTATCCCTATTACACTTGTCTCTATCTTTATAACTATTATTATTATCCTTATGACTATTATTATTATCGCTATAACTGTTATTATTATCCCTATTACTCTTGTCCGTATCCTTATAACTATTATTACTATCATTATTACTATTATTATTATCGCTATGACTGTTATTATTATTCTTATTCTATTATTACTATCCCTATTACTCTTGTCTTTATCCTTATAACTATTACCATTATCCTTATTACTATTATTGTTGGCACTATAACTATTATTATTATCCCTATTACTCTTGTTTCAGTCCTTATATCTATTATTATGATCGTTAATACTATTAGTATTATCGTTATAATTGTTATTATTATCCCTATTACTATTATTATTATCGCTATGACTGTTATTATTATCCTTATTCCATTATTACAATCCCTATTACTCTTGTCTTTATCCTTATAACTATTATTATTTCCCTTATTACTATTATTATTATCGCTATGACTGTTATTATTATCCTCATTCTAATATTAATATCCCTATATCTATTATTATTATCCTTATTACTACTATTACTATCCCTATTACTCTTGTCTTTATCCTTATAACTATTACTATAATCCTGTTTACTATTATTGTTAGCATTATAACTATTATTATTATCCTTATTACTATTATTATTATCGCTATCACTGTTATTATAATCCTTATTCTAATATTACTATCCCTATTACTCTTGTCTTTATCCTTACAACTATTAAAATTTCGCTTATTACTATTATTATTATCGCTATGACTGTTATTATTATACTTCTTCTATTATTACTATCCCTATTACACTTGTCTCTATCCTTATAACTATTATTACTATCCTTATTACTATTATTATTATCGCTATAACTATTATTATTATCCTCATTACTGTTATTATTATCGCCATAACTGCTATTGTTATCGTTATTACTATTATTGTTATCGCTATAACTATTACTATTATCCTTATTACTATTATTATTATCCTTACTACAATTATTACTAGCACTATAACTATTACTATTACCTTTATTACTATTATTATTATCGCTATAACTATTATTATTATCCTCATTACTATTATTATTATCGCTATAACTGTTATTATTATCCTTATTCTATTATTACTATTCCTATTACTCTTGTCTTTATCCTTATAACTATTATTATTATCCATACTACAATTATTACAAGCACTATAACTATTATTATTATCCTTATTACTATTATTATTATCGCTATGTATATTATTATTATCCTTATTACTATTATTGTTATCGCTATAACTATTACTATTATCCTTATTACTATTATTATTAGCACTGTAACTATTATTATTATCCGTATTACTATTATTATTATCGCTATGACTGTTATTATTATACATATTCTATTATTACTATCCCTATTACTCTTGTCTCTTTGTTTATAACTATTATTATTATCCTTATTTCTATTATTAGTAGCACTATAACTATTATTATTACCTTTATTACTATTATTATTATCGCTATATCTATGATTATTATCCTTATTACTAATGTTATTATCGCTATGACTGTTATTATTATTCTTATTCTATTATTTCTATCCCTATTACTCTTGTCTTTGTCCATATAACTATTATTATATTCTTATTACACATTAGTACTAGAACTATAACTATTATTATTATCCCTATTACTCTTGTTTTTGTCCTTATATCTATTTTTATGATCGTTAATACCATTAGTATTATCGGTATAATTGTTATTATTATCCCTTTTACTATTATTATTATCCTTATTACTATTATTATTATCTCTATGACTGTTATTCTTATTCTTATTCTATTATTTCTATCCCTATTACTCTTGTCTTTGTCCATATAACTATTTTTATTATCCTTATTACTATTATTATTATCGATATGACTGTTATTATTATCCTTGTTCTATTATTACTATCCCTATTACTGTTGTCTTTATCCTTACAACGATTATTATAATCCTTATTACTATTATTATTAGCACTATAACTATTATTATTACCCTTTTTACTATTATTATTATCGCTATGACTGTTATTATTATTCTTATTCTATTATTACTATCCCTATTACTCTTGTCTTTATCCTTATAACTATTATTATTATTATCCTTATTACTATTATTATTATCGCTATGACTGTTATTATTATTCTTATTCTATTATTACTATTCCTATTACTCTTGTCTTTATACTTATAACTATTATTATTATCCTCATTACTATTATTATTATCGCTATAACTGTTATTATTACCGTTATTACTATTATTATTAGCACTATAACTGTTATTATTATCGTTATTACTATTATTATTAGCACTGTAACTGTTATTATTATCCTCATTCTATTATTACTATCCCTATTACTCTTGTCTTTATCCTTATAAGTATTATTATTATCATTATTACTATTATTATTATCCCTATTACTCTTGTCTTTATCCTTATAACTATTATTATTATCCTTATTACTATTATTATTATCGCTATAACTATTACTATTATCCTTATTACTATTATTATTATCGCTATGACTGTTATCATTATACTTATTCTATTATTACTATCCCTGTTACTCTTGTCTCTATCCTTATAACTATTATTATTATCCTTATTACTATTATTAATATCGCTATGACTGTTATTATTATCCTTATTATATTATTACTATCCCTATTACTCTTGTCTTTATCCTTATAACTATTATTATTATCCTTATTACTATTATTATTAGCACTATAACTATTATTATTATCCTCATTACTGTTATTATTATCGCCATAACTGCTATTGTTATCGTTATTACTATTATTATTAGCACTATAACTGTTATTATTTTCGTTATTACTATTATTATTAGCACTATAACTGTTATTATTATCCTCATTCTATTATTCATATCTCTATTCCTCTTGTGGTTATCCTTATAACTATTACTATTATCCTTATTTCTATTATTGTTAGCACTATATCTATTATTATTATTATCCTTATTACTATTATTATTATCGCTATGACTGTTATTATTATTCTTATTCTATTATTACTATTCCTATTACTCTTGTCTTTATACTTATAACTATTATTATTATCCTCATTACTATTATTATTATCGCTATAACTGTTATTATTACCGTTATTACTATTATTATTAGCACTATAACTGTTATTATTATCGTTATTACTATTATTATTAGCACTGTAACTGTTATTATTATCCTCATTCTATTATTACTATCCCTATTACTCTTGTCTTTATCCTTATAACTATTATTATTATCCTTATTACTATTATTATTAGCACTATAACTATTATTATTATCCTCATTACTATTATTATTATCGCTATAACTGTCATTATTATCGTTATTCTATTATTACTATCCTTATTACTCTTGTCTTTATCCTTATAACTATTATTATTATCATTACTACAATTATTACTGGCACTATAACTATTATTATTATCCTTATTACTATTATTATTATCGCTATGACTGTTATTATTATTCTTATTCTATTATTACTATCCCTGTTACTCTTGTCTCTATCCTTATAACTATTATTATTATCCTTATTACTATTATTATGATCGCTATGACTGTTATTATTATCCTTATTATATTATTACTATCCCTATTACTCTTGTCTTTATCCTTATAACTATTATTATTATCCTTATTACTATTATTATTAGCACTATAACTATTATTATTATCCTCATTACTGTTATTATTATCGCCATAACTGCTATTGTTATCGTTATTACTATTATTATTAGCACTATAACTGTTATTATTATCGTTACTACTATTATTATTAGCACTGTAACTGTTATTATTATCCTCATTCTATTATTAATATCCCTATTACTCTTGTGGTTATCCGTATAACTATTATTATTATCCTTATTTCTATTATTAGTAGCACTGTAACTATTATTATTACCCTTATTACTATTATTATTATCGCTATATCTATTATTATTATGCTTATTACTATTATTATTACCCTTTTTGCTATTATTATTATCGCTATAACTATTATTATTATCCTTATTACTATTATTATTATCGCTATGACTGTTATTATTATTCTTATTCTATTATTACTATCCCTGTTACTCTTGTCTCTATCCTTATAACTATTATTATTATCCTTATTACTATTATTATTATCGCTATGACTGTTATTATTATCCTTATTATATTATTACTATCCCTATTACTCTTGTCTTTATCCTTATATCTATTATTATTATCCTTATTACTATTATTATTAGCACTATAACTATTATTATTATCCTTATTACTGTTATTATTATCGCTATAACTATTATTATTATCCTCATTACTATTATTATTATCGCTATAACTGTTATTATTACCGTTATTACTATTATTATTAGCACTGTAACTGTTATTATTATCCTCATTCTATTATTAATATCCCTATTACTCTTGTGGTTATCCGTATAACTATTATTATTATCCTTATTTCTATTATTAGTAGCACTATAACTATTATTATTACCCTTATTACTATTATTATTATCGCTATATCTATTATTATTATCCTTATTACTATTATTATTACGCTTTTTACTATTATTATTATCGCTATATCTATTATTATTATCCTTATTACTATTATTATTATCGCTATGACTGTTATTATTATACTTATTCTATTACTACTATCCCTGTTACTCTTGTCTCTATCCTTATAACTATTATTATTATCCTTATTACTATTATTATTATCGCTATGACTGTTATTATTATCCTTATTATATTATTACTATCCCTATTACTCTTGTCTTTATCCTTATAACTATTATTATTATCCTTATTACTATTATTGTTAGCATTATAACTATTATTATTATCCTTATTACTATTATTATTATCGCTATCACTGTTATTATAATCCTTATTCTAATATTACTATCCCTATTACTCTTGTCTTTATCCTTACAACTATTAAAATTTCGCTTATTACTATTATTATTATCGCTATGACTGTTATTATTATACTTCTTCTATTATTACTATCCCTATTACACTTGTCTCTATCCTTATAACTATTATTACTATCCTTATTACTATTATTATTATCGCTATAACTATTATTATTATCCTCATTACTGTTATTATTATCGCCATAACTGCTATTGTTATCGTTATTACTATTATTGTTATCGCTATAACTATTACTATTATCCTTATTACTATTATTATTATCCTTATTACTATTATTATTAGCACTGTAACTATTATTATTATCCGTATTACTATTATTATTATCGCTATGACTGTTATTATTATTCTTATTCTATTATTACTACCCCTATTACTCTTGTCTTTGTCCATATAACTATTTTTATTATCCTTATTACTATTATTATTATCGCTATGACTGTTATTATTATACTTCTTCTATTATTACTATCCCTATTACACTTGTCTCTATCTTTATAACTATTATTATTATCCTTATGACTATTATTATTATCGCTATAACTGTTATTATTATCCCTATTACTCTTGTCCGTATCCTTATAACTATTATTACTATCATTATTACTATTATTATTATCGCTATGACTGTTATTATTATTCTTATTCTATTATTACTATCCCTATTACTCTTGTCTTTATCCTTATAACTATTACCATTATCCTTATTACTATTATTGTTGGCACTATAACTATTATTATTATCCCTATTACTCTTGTTTCAGTCCTTATATCTATTATTATGATCGTTAATACTATTAGTATTATCGTTATAATTGTTATTATTATCCCTATTACTATTATTATTATCGCTATGACTGTTATTATTATCCTTATTCCATTATTACTATCCCTATTACTCTTGTCTTTATCCTTATAACTATTATTATTTCCCTTATTACTATTATTATTATCGCTATGACTGTTATTATTATCCTCATTCTAATATTAATATCCCTATATCTATTATTATTATCCTTATTACTACTATTACTATCCCTATTACTCTTGTCTTTATCCTTATAACTATTACTATAATCCTGTTTACTATTATTGTTAGCATTATAACTATTATTATTATCCTTATTACTATTATTATTATCGCTATCACTGTTATTATAATCCTTATTCTAATATTACTATCCCTATTACTCTTGTCTTTATCCTTACAACTATTAAAATTTCGCTTATTACTATTATTATTATCGCTATGACTGTTATTATTATACTTCTTCTATTATTACTATCCCTATTACACTTGTCTCTATCCTTATAACTATTATTACTATCCTTATTACTATTATTATTATCGCTATAACTATTATTATTATCCTCATTACTGTTATTATTATCGCCATAACTGCTATTGTTATCGTTATTACTATTATTGTTATCGCTATAACTATTACTATTATCCTTATTACTATTATTATTATCCTTACTACAATTATTACTAGCACTATAACTATTACTATTACCTTTATTACTATTATTATTATCGCTATAACTATTATTATTATCCTCATTACTATTATTATTATCGCTATAACTGTTATTATTATCCTTATTCTATTATTACTATTCCTATTACTCTTGTCTTTATCCTTATAACTATTATTATTATCCATACTACAATTATTACAAGCACTATAACTATTATTATTATCCTTATTACTATTATTATTATCGCTATGTATATTATTATTATCCTTATTACTATTATTGTTATCGCTATAACTATTACTATTATCCTTATTACTATTATTATTAGCACTGTAACTATTATTATTATCCGTATTACTATTATTATTATCGCTATGACTGTTATTATTATACATATTCTATTATTACTATCCCTATTACTCTTGTCTCTTTGTTTATAACTATTATTATTATCCTTATTTCTATTATTAGTAGCACTATAACTATTATTATTACCTTTATTACTATTATTATTATCGCTATATCTATGATTATTATCCTTATTACTAATGTTATTATCGCTATGACTGTTATTATTATTCTTATTCTATTATTTCTATCCCTATTACTCTTGTCTTTGTCCATATAACTATTATTATATTCTTATTACACATTAGTACTAGAACTATAACTATTATTATTATCCCTATTACTCTTGTTTTTGTCCTTATATCTATTTTTATGATCGTTAATACCATTAGTATTATCGGTATAATTGTTATTATTATCCCTTTTACTATTATTATTATCCTTATTACTATTATTATTATCTCTATGACTGTTATTCTTATTCTTATTCTATTATTTCTATCCCTATTACTCTTGTCTTTGTCCATATAACTATTTTTATTATCCTTATTACTATTATTATTATCGATATGACTGTTATTATTATCCTTGTTCTATTATTACTATCCCTATTACTGTTGTCTTTATCCTTACAACGATTATTATAATCCTTATTACTATTATTATTAGCACTATAACTATTATTATTACCCTTTTTACTATTATTATTATCGCTATGACTGTTATTATTATTCTTATTCTATTATTACTATCCCTATTACTCTTGTCTTTATCCTTATAACTATTATTATTATTATCCTTATTACTATTATTATTATCGCTATGACTGTTATTATTATTCTTATTCTATTATTACTATTCCTATTACTCTTGTCTTTATACTTATAACTATTATTATTATCCTCATTACTATTATTATTATCGCTATAACTGTTATTATTACCGTTATTACTATTATTATTAGCACTATAACTGTTATTATTATCGTTATTACTATTATTATTAGCACTGTAACTGTTATTATTATCCTCATTCTATTATTACTATCCCTATTACTCTTGTCTTTATCCTTATAAGTATTATTATTATCATTATTACTATTATTATTATCCCTATTACTCTTGTCTTTATCCTTATAACTATTATTATTATCCTTATTACTATTATTATTATCGCTATAACTATTACTATTATCCTTATTACTATTATTATTATCGCTATGACTGTTATCATTATACTTATTCTATTATTACTATCCCTGTTACTCTTGTCTCTATCCTTATAACTATTATTATTATCCTTATTACTATTATTAATATCGCTATGACTGTTATTATTATCCTTATTATATTATTACTATCCCTATTACTCTTGTCTTTATCCTTATAACTATTATTATTATCCTTATTACTATTATTATTAGCACTATAACTATTATTATTATCCTCATTACTGTTATTATTATCGCCATAACTGCTATTGTTATCGTTATTACTATTATTATTAGCACTATAACTGTTATTATTTTCGTTATTACTATTATTATTAGCACTATAACTGTTATTATTATCCTCATTCTATTATTCATATCTCTATTCCTCTTGTGGTTATCCTTATAACTATTACTATTATCCTTATTTCTATTATTGTTAGCACTATATCTATTATTATTATTATCCTTATTACTATTATTATTATCGCTATGACTGTTATTATTATTCTTATTCTATTATTACTATTCCTATTACTCTTGTCTTTATACTTATAACTATTATTATTATCCTCATTACTATTATTATTATCGCTATAACTGTTATTATTACCGTTATTACTATTATTATTAGCACTATAACTGTTATTATTATCGTTATTACTATTATTATTAGCACTGTAACTGTTATTATTATCCTCATTCTATTATTACTATCCCTATTACTCTTGTCTTTATCCTTATAACTATTATTATTATCCTTATTACTATTATTATTAGCACTATAACTATTATTATTATCCTCATTACTATTATTATTATCGCTATAACTGTCATTATTATCGTTATTCTATTATTACTATCCTTATTACTCTTGTCTTTATCCTTATAACTATTATTATTATCATTACTACAATTATTACTGGCACTATAACTATTATTATTATCCTTATTACTATTATTATTATCGCTATGACTGTTATTATTATTCTTATTCTATTATTACTATCCCTGTTACTCTTGTCTCTATCCTTATAACTATTATTATTATCCTTATTACTATTATTATGATCGCTATGACTGTTATTATTATCCTTATTATATTATTACTATCCCTATTACTCTTGTCTTTATCCTTATAACTATTATTATTATCCTTATTACTATTATTATTAGCACTATAACTATTATTATTATCCTCATTACTGTTATTATTATCGCCATAACTGCTATTGTTATCGTTATTACTATTATTATTAGCACTATAACTGTTATTATTATCGTTACTACTATTATTATTAGCACTGTAACTGTTATTATTATCCTCATTCTATTATTAATATCCCTATTACTCTTGTGGTTATCCGTATAACTATTATTATTATCCTTATTTCTATTATTAGTAGCACTGTAACTATTATTATTACCCTTATTACTATTATTATTATCGCTATATCTATTATTATTATGCTTATTACTATTATTATTACCCTTTTTGCTATTATTATTATCGCTATAACTATTATTATTATCCTTATTACTATTATTATTATCGCTATGACTGTTATTATTATTCTTATTCTATTATTACTATCCCTGTTACTCTTGTCTCTATCCTTATAACTATTATTATTATCCTTATTACTATTATTGTTATCGCTATAACTATTACTATTATCCTTATTACTATTATTATTAGCACTGTAACTATTATTATTATCCGTATTACTATTATTATTATCGCTATGACTGTTATTATTATACATATTCTATTATTACTATCCCTATTACTCTTGTCTCTTTGTTTATAACTATTATTATTATCCTTATTTCTATTATTAGTAGCACTATAACTATTATTATTACCTTTATTACTATTATTATTATCGCTATATCTATGATTATTATCCTTATTACTAATGTTATTATCGCTATGACTGTTATTATTATTCTTATTCTATTATTTCTATCCCTATTACTCTTGTCTTTGTCCATATAACTATTATTATATTCTTATTACACATTAGTACTAGAACTATAACTATTATTATTATCCCTATTACTCTTGTTTTTGTCCTTATATCTATTTTTATGATCGTTAATACCATTAGTATTATCGGTATAATTGTTATTATTATCCCTTTTACTATTATTATTATCCTTATTACTATTATTATTATCTCTATGACTGTTATTCTTATTCTTATTCTATTATTTCTATCCCTATTACTCTTGTCTTTGTCCATATAACTATTTTTATTATCCTTATTACTATTATTATTATCGATATGACTGTTATTATTATCCTTGTTCTATTATTACTATCCCTATTACTGTTGTCTTTATCCTTACAACGATTATTATAATCCTTATTACTATTATTATTAGCACTATAACTATTATTATTACCCTTTTTACTATTATTATTATCGCTATGACTGTTATTATTATTCTTATTCTATTATTACTATCCCTATTACTCTTGTCTTTATCCTTATAACTATTATTATTATTATCCTTATTACTATTATTATTATCGCTATGACTGTTATTATTATTCTTATTCTATTATTACTATTCCTATTACTCTTGTCTTTATACTTATAACTATTATTATTATCCTCATTACTATTATTATTATCGCTATAACTGTTATTATTACCGTTATTACTATTATTATTAGCACTATAACTGTTATTATTATCGTTATTACTATTATTATTAGCACTGTAACTGTTATTATTATCCTCATTCTATTATTACTATCCCTATTACTCTTGTCTTTATCCTTATAAGTATTATTATTATCATTATTACTATTATTATTATCCCTATTACTCTTGTCTTTATCCTTATAACTATTATTATTATCCTTATTACTATTATTATTATCGCTATAACTATTACTATTATCCTTATTACTATTATTATTATCGCTATGACTGTTATCATTATACTTATTCTATTATTACTATCCCTGTTACTCTTGTCTCTATCCTTATAACTATTATTATTATCCTTATTACTATTATTAATATCGCTATGACTGTTATTATTATCCTTATTATATTATTACTATCCCTATTACTCTTGTCTTTATCCTTATAACTATTATTATTATCCTTATTACTATTATTATTAGCACTATAACTATTATTATTATCCTCATTACTGTTATTATTATCGCCATAACTGCTATTGTTATCGTTATTACTATTATTATTAGCACTATAACTGTTATTATTTTCGTTATTACTATTATTATTAGCACTATAACTGTTATTATTATCCTCATTCTATTATTCATATCTCTATTCCTCTTGTGGTTATCCTTATAACTATTACTATTATCCTTATTTCTATTATTGTTAGCACTATATCTATTATTATTGTTATCCTTATTACTATTATTATTATCGCTATGACTGTTATTATTATTCTTATTCTATTATTACTATTCCTATTACTCTTGTCTTTATACTTATAACTATTATTATTATCCTCATTACTATTATTATTATCGCTATAACTGTTATTATTACCGTTATTACTATTATTATTAGCACTATAACTGTTATTATTATCGTTATTACTATTATTATTAGCACTGTAACTGTTATTATTATCCTCATTCTATTATTACTATCCCTATTACTCTTGTCTTTATCCTTATAACTATTATTATTATCCTTATTACTATTATTATTAGCACTATAACTATTATTATTATCCTCATTACTATTATTATTATCGCTATAACTGTCATTATTATCGTTATTCTATTATTACTATCCTTATTACTCTTGTCTTTATCCTTATAACTATTATTATTATCATTACTACAATTATTACTGGCACTATAACTATTATTATTATCCTTATTACTATTATTATTATCGCTATGACTGTTATTATTATTCTTATTCTATTATTACTATCCCTGTTACTCTTGTCTCTATCCTTATAACTATTATTATTATCCTTATTACTATTATTATGATCGCTATGACTGTTATTATTATCCTTATTATATTATTACTATCCCTATTACTCTTGTCTTTATCCTTATAACTATTATTATTATCCTTATTACTATTATTATTAGCACTATATCTATTATTATTATCCTCATTACTGTTATTATTATCGCCATAACTGCTATTGTTATCGTTATTACTATTATTATTAGCACTATAACTGTTATTATTATCGTTACTACTATTATTATTAGCACTGTAACTGTTATTATTATCCTCATTCTATTATTAATATCCCTATTACTCTTGTGGTTATCCGTATAACTATTATTATTATCCTTATTTCTATTATTAGTAGCACTGTAACTATTATTATTACCCTTATTACTATTATTATTATCGCTATATCTATTATTATTATGCTTATTACTATTATTATTACCCTTTTTGCTATTATTATTATCGCTATAACTATTATTATTATCCTTATTACTATTATTATTATCGCTATGACTGTTATTATTATTCTTATTCTATTATTACTATCCCTGTTACTCTTGTCTCTATCCTTATAACTATTATTATTATCCTTATTACTATTATTATTATCGCTATGACTGTTATTATTATCCTTATTATATTATTACTATCCCTATTACTCTTGTCTTTATCCTTATATCTATTATTATTATCCTTATTACTATTATTATTAGCACTATAACTATTATTATTATCCTTATTACTGTTATTATTATCGCTATAACTATTATTATTATCCTCATTACTATTATTATTATCGCTATAACTGTTATTATTACCGTTATTACTATTATTATTAGCACTGTAACTGTTATTATTATCCTCATTCTATTATTAATATCCCTATTACTCTTGTGGTTATCCGTATAACTATTATTATTATCCTTATTTCTATTATTAGTAGCACTATAACTATTATTATTACCCTTATTACTATTATTATTATCGCTATATCTATTATTATTATCCTTATTACTATTATTATTACGCTTTTTACTATTATTATTATCGCTATATCTATTATTATTATCCTTATTACTATTATTATTATCGCTATGACTGTTATTATTATACTTATTCTATTACTACTATCCCTGTTACTCTTGTCTCTATCCTTATAACTATTATTATTATCCTTATTACTATTATTATTATCGCTATGACTGTTATTATTATCCTTATTATATTATTACTATCCCTATTACTCTTGTCTTTATCCTTATAACTATTATTATTATCCTTATTACTATTATTGTTAGCATTATAACTATTATTATTATCCTTATTACTATTATTATTATCGCTATCACTGTTATTATAATCCTTATTCTAATATTACTATCCCTATTACTCTTGTCTTTATCCTTACAACTATTAAAATTTCGCTTATTACTATTATTATTATCGCTATGACTGTTATTATTATACTTCTTCTATTATTACTATCCCTATTACACTTGTCTCTATCCTTATAACTATTATTACTATCCTTATTACTATTATTATTATCGCTATAACTATTATTATTATCCTCATTACTGTTATTATTATCGCCATAACTGCTATTGTTATCGTTATTACTATTATTGTTATCGCTATAACTATTACTATTATCCTTATTACTATTATTATTAGCACTGTAACTATTATTATTATCCGTATTACTATTATTATTATCGCTATGACTGTTATTATTATTCTTATTCTATTATTACTACCCCTATTACTCTTGTCTTTGTCCATATAACTATTTTTATTATCCTTATTACTATTATTATTATCGCTATGACTGTTATTATTATACTTCTTCTATTATTACTATCCCTATTACACTTGTCTCTATCTTTATAACTATTATTATTATCCTTATGACTATTATTATTATCGCTATAACTGTTATTATTATCCCTATTACTCTTGTCCGTATCCTTATAACTATTATTACTATCATTATTACTATTATTATTATCGCTATGACTGTTATTATTATTCTTATTCTATTATTACTATCCCTATTACTCTTGTCTTTATCCTTATAACTATTACCATTATCCTTATTACTATTATTGTTGGCACTATAACTATTATTATTATCCCTATTACTCTTGTTTCAGTCCTTATATCTATTATTATGATCGTTAATACTATTAGTATTATCGTTATAATTGTTATTATTATCCCTATTACTATTATTATTATCGCTATGACTGTTATTATTATCCTTATTCCATTATTACTATCCCTATTACTCTTGTCTTTATCCTTATAACTATTATTATTTCCCTTATTACTATTATTATTATCGCTATGACTGTTATTATTATCCTCATTCTAATATTAATATCCCTATATCTATTATTATTATCCTTATTACTACTATTACTATCCCTATTACTCTTGTCTTTATCCTTATAACTATTACTATAATCCTTATTACTATTATTGTTAGCATTATAACTATTATTATTATCCTTATTACTATTATTATTATCGCTATCACTGTTATTATAATCCTTATTCTAATATTACTATCCCTATTACTCTTGTCTTTATCCTTACAACTATTAAAATTTCGCTTATTACTATTATTATTATCGCTATGACTGTTATTATTATACTTCTTCTATTATTACTATCCCTATTACACTTGTCTCTATCCTTATAACTATTATTACTATCCTTATTACTATTATTATTATCGCTATAACTATTATTATTATCCTCATTACTGTTATTATTATCGCCATAACTGCTATTGTTATCGTTATTACTATTATTATTAGCACTATAACTGTTATTATTATCCTTATTACTATTATTATTATCGCTATCACTGTTATTATTATACTTCTTCTATTATTACTATCCCTATTACACTTGTCTCTTTCCTTATAACTATTACCATAATCCTTATTACTATTATTGTTGGCACTATAACTATTATTATTATCCCTATTACTATTATTATTATCGCTATCACTGTTATTATAATCCTGATTCTATTATTACTATCCCTATTACTGTTGTCTTTATCCTTACAACTATTATTATTTCCCTTATTACTGTTATTATTATCGCTATGACTGTTATTATTATCCTTATTATATTATTACTATCCCTATTACTCTTGTCTTTATCCTTATAACTATTACCATAATCCTTATTACTATTATTGTTGGCACTATAACTATTATTATTATCCTTATTACTATTATTATTACCCTTTTTACTGTTATTATTATCCTTATTACTATTATTATTACCATTTTTACTATTATTATTATCCTTATTACTATTATTATTATCGCTATGACTGTTATTATTATTCTTATTCTATTATTACTATCCCTATTACTCTTGTCTTTGTCCTTATAAGTATTATTACTATCATTATTACTATTATTATTATCCCTATTACTATTATTATTATCCCTATTACTCTTGTCTTTATCCTTATAACTATTATTATTATCCTTATTACTATTATTATTATCGCTATAACTATTATTATTATCCTTATTACTATTATTATTATCGCTATGACTGTTATTATTACCCTTATTCTATTATTACTATCCCTATTACTCTTGTCTTTATCCTTATAAGTATTATTATTATCATTATTACTACTTTTATTATCGCTATGACTGTTATTATTATCCTAATTCTATTATTACTATCCCCGTTACTCTTGTCTTTATCCTCATAACTATTATTATTATCCTTACTACAATTATTAGTAGCACTATAACTATTATTATTATCCTTATTACTATTATTATTATCGCTATGTCTATTATTATTATCCGTATTACTATTATTGTTATCGCTATAACTATTACTATTATCCTTATTACTATTATTATTATCGCTATGACTGTTATTATAATCCTTATTATATTATTACTATCCCTATTACTCTTGTCTTTATCCTTATAACTATTACCATAATCCTTATTACTATTATTGTTGGCACTATAACTATTATTATTATCCCTATTACTCTTGTTTCAGTCCTTATATCTATTATTATGATCGTTAATACTATTAGTATTATCGTTATAATTGTTATTATTATCCCTATTACTATTATTATTATCGCTATGACTGTTACTATTATCCTTATTCTATTATTACTATCCCTATTACTCTTGTCTTTATCCTAACAACTATTATTATTTCCCTTATTACTATTATTATTATCGCTATGACTGTTATTATTATCCGTATTATATTATTACTATCCCTATTACTCTTGTCTTTATCCTTATAACTATTACCATAATCCTTATTACTATTATTATTACCCTTTTTACTATTATTATTATCCTTATTACTATTATTATTATCGCTATCACTGTTATTATTATACTTCTTCTATTATTACTATCCCTATTACACTTGTCTCTATCCTTATAACTATTATTATTATCCTTATTACTATTATTATTATCGCTATGACTGTTATTATTATCCTCATTACTGTTATTATTATCGCCATAACTGCTA
Source organism: Megachile ligniseca (assembly GCA_945859555.1). Lineage (NCBI taxonomy): Eukaryota > Metazoa > Arthropoda > Insecta > Hymenoptera > Megachilidae > Megachile > Megachile ligniseca. The sequence continues at coordinate 61,822 of CAMAOC010000251.1, forward strand.
TTGTTATCGTTATTACTATTATTATTAGCACTATAACTGTTATTATTATCCTTATTACTATTATTATTATCGCTATCACTGTTATTATTATACTTCTTCTATTATTACTATCCCTATTACACTTGTCTCTATCCTTATAACTATTATTACTATCCTTATTACTATTATTATTATCGCTATAACTATTATTATTATCCTCATTACTGTTATTATCGCCATAACTGCTATTGTTATCGTTATTACTATTATTGTTATCGCTATAACTATTACTATTATCCTTATTACTATTATTATTATCGCTATGACTGTTATTATTATCCTTATTATATTATTACTATCCCTATTACTCTTGTCTTTATCCTTATAGCTATTATTATTATCCTTATTACAATTATTATTAGCACTATAACTATTATTATTATCGCTATGACTGTTATTATTATTCTTATTCTATTATTTCTATCCCTATTACTCTTGTCTTTGTCCATATCACTATTTTTATTATCCTTATTAATATTATTATTATCGCTATGACTGTTATTATTATTCTTATTCTATTATTACTATCCCTATTACTCTTGTCTTTATCCTTATTACTATTATTATTAGCACTATAACTATTATTATTATCCGTATTACTATTATTATTATCGCTATGACTGTTATTATTATACTTTTTCTATTATTACTATCCCTTTTACACTTGTCTCTATCCTTATAACTATTATTACTATCCTTATTATTATTATTATTATCGCTATAACTATTATTATTATCCTCATTACTGTTATTATTATCGCCATAACTGCTATTGTTATCGTTATTACTATTATTATTAGCACTATAACTGTTATTATTATCCTTATTACTATTATTATTATCGCTATCACTGTTATTATTATACTTCTTCTATTATTACTATCCCTATTACACTTGTCTCTTTCCTTATAACTATTATTATTATCCTTATTACTATTATTATTATCGCTATGACTGTTATTATTATGCTTATTCTATTATAACTATCCCTATTACTCTTGTCTTTATCCTTATAACTATTACTATAATCCTTATTACTATTATTGTTAGCACTACAACTATTATTATTATCCTTATTGCTATTATTATTATCGCTATGACTGTTATTATTATACTTCTTCTATTATTACTATCCCTATTACACTTGTCTCTGTCCTTATAACTATTATTATTATCCTTATTACTATTATTATTATCGCTATCACTGTTATTATTATACTTCTTCTATTATTAATATCCCTATTACTCTTGTCTGTATCCTTATAACTATTACCATAATCCTTATTACTATTATTGTTGGCACTATAACTATTATTATTATCCCTATTACTATTATTATTATCGCTATCACTGTTATTATAATCCTGATTCTATTATTACTATCCCTATTACTGTTGTCTTTATCCTTACAACTATTATTATTTCCCTTATTACTGTTATTATTATCGCTATGACTGTTATTATTATCCTTATTATATTATTACTATCCCTATTACTCTTGTCTTTATCCTTATAACTATTACCATAATCCTTATTACTATTATTGTTGGCACTATAACTATTATTATTATCCCTATTACTATTATTATTATCGCTATCACTGTTATTATAATCCTGATTCTATTATTACTATCCCTATTACTGTTGTCTTTATCCTTACAACTATTATTATTTCCCTTATTACTGTTATTATTATCGCTATGACTGTTATTATTATCCTTATTATATTATTACTATCCCTATTACTCTTGTCTTTATCCTTATAACTATTACCATAATCCTTATTACTATTATTGTTGGCACTATAACTATTATTATTATCCTTATTACTATTATTATTACCCTTTTTACTATTATTATTATCCTTATTACTATTATTATTACCCTTTTTACTATTATTATTATCCTTATTACTATTATTATTATCGCTATGACTGTTATTATTATTCTTATTCTATTATTACTATCCCTATTACTCTTGTCTTTGTCCTTATAAGTATTATTACTATCATTATTACTATTATTATTATCCCTATTACTATTATTATTATCCCTATTACTCTTGTCTTTATCCTTATAACTATTATTATTATCCTTATTACTATTATTATTATCGCTATAACTATTATTATTATCCTTATTACTATTATTATTATCGCTATGACTGTTATTATTACCCTTATTCTATTATTACTATCCCTATTACTCTTGTCTTTATCCTTATAAGTATTATTATTATCATTATTACTACTTTTATTATCGCTATGACTGTTATTATTATCCTAATTCTATTATTACTATCCCCGTTACTCTTGTCTTTATCCTCATAACTATTATTATTATCCTTACTACAATTATTAGTAGCACTATAACTATTATTATTATCCTTATTACTATTATTATTATCGCTATGTCTATTATTATTATCCGTATTACTATTATTGTTATCGCTATAACTATTACTATTATCCTTATTACTATTATTATTATCGATATGACTGTTATTATTATTCTTATTCTATTATTACTAACTCCATTAGTCTTGTCCTTGTCCATATAATTATTTTTATTATCCTTATTACTATTATTATTATCGCTATGACTGTCATTATTATCCTTGTTCTATTATTACTATCCCTATTACTCTTGTCTTTGTTCATGTAACTATTATTATTATCCTTATAACTATTATTATTACCTTCATTACTATTATTATTACCGCTATATCTATTATTATTGTCCTTATTACTATTATTACTATCCCCATTACTCTTGTCTTTATCCTTATAACTATGACTATAATCCTTATTACTATTATTGTTGGCACTATAACTATTATTATTATCCTTATTACTATTATTATTATCGCTATGACTGTTATTATTATTCTTATTCTATTATTACTATCATTATTACTCTTGTCTTTATCCTTATAAGTATTATTATTATCATTATTACTATTATTATTATCGCTATGACTGTTATTATTATCCTCATTCTATTATTAATATCCCTATTACACTTGTGATTATCCGTATAACTATTATTATTGTCCTTATTTCTATTATTAGTAGCACTATAACTATTATTATTATCCTTATTACTATTAATATTATCGCTATGTCTATTATTATTATCCGTATTACTATTATTGTTATCGCTATAACTATTACTATTATCCTTATTACTATTATTATTATCGCTATGACTGTTATTATTATTCTTATTCTATTATTACTATCCCTATTACTCTTGTCATTGTCCATATAACTATTATTATTATCCTTATTTCTATTATTAGTAGCACTATAACTATTATTTTTACCCTTATTACTATTATTATTATCGCTATATCTATTATTATTATCCTTATTACTACTATTATTATCCCTATTACTCTTGTCTTTATCCTTATAGCTATTACTATAATCCTTATTACTATTATTGTTAGCATTATAACTATTATTATTATCCTTATTACTATTATTATTATCGCTATCACTGTTATTATAATCCTTATTCTAATATTACTATCCCTATTACTCTTGTCTTTATCCTTACAACTATTAAAATTTCCCTTATTACTATTATTATTATCGCTATGACTGTTATTATTATACTTCCTCTATTATTACTATCCCTATTACACTTGTCTCTATCCTTATAACTATTATTACTATCCTTATTACTATTATTATTATCGCTATAACTATTATTATTATCCTCATTACTGTTATTATTATCGCCATAACTGCTATTGTTATCGTTATTACTATTATTGTTATCGCTATAACTATTACTATTATCCTTATTACTATTATTATTATCCTTACTACAATTATTACTAGCACTATAACTATTATTATTACCTTTATTACTATTATTATTATCGCTTTAACTATTATTATTATCCTCATTACTATTATTATTATCGCTATAACTGTTATTATTATCCTTATTCTATTATTACTATCCGTATTACTCTTGCCTTTATCCTTATAACTATTATTATTATCCTTACTACAATTATTACTAGCACTATAACTATTATTATTATCCGTATTACTATTATTATTATCGCTATGACTGTTATTATTATACATATTCTATTATTACTATCCCTATTACTCTTGTCTCTATGTTCATAACTATTATTATTATCCTTATTTCTATTATTAGTAGCACTATAACTATTATTATTACCTTTATTACTATTATTATTATCGCTATAACTATTATTATTATCCTTATTACTATTATTATTATCGCTATGACTGTTATTATTATCCTTATTCTATTATTACTATCCCTATTACTCTTGTCTTTATCCTTATAAGTATTATTATTATCATTATTACTATTATTATTATCCCTATTACTCTTGTCTTTATCCTTATAACTATTATTATTATCCTTATTACTATTATTATTATCGCTATAACTATTATTATTACCCTTATTCTATTATTGCTATCCCTATTACTCTTGTCTCTATCCTTATGACTATTATTATTATCCTTATTTCTATTATTAGTAGCACTATAACTATTATTATTACCTTTATTACTATTATTATTATCGCTATATCTATTATTGTTATCCTTATTACTATTATTACTATCCCTATTACTCTTGTCTTTATCCTTATAACTATTATTATATCCTTATTACAATTATTACTAGCACTATAACTATTATTATTATCCTTATTACTATTATTATTATCGCTATGTATATTATTATTATCCTTATTACTATTATTATTATCGCTATGTCTATTATTATTATCCGTATTACTATTATTGTTATCGCTATAACTATTACTATTATCCTTATTACTATTATTATTATCGCTATGACTGTTATTATAATCCTTATTATATTATTACTATCCCTATTACTCTTGTCTTTATCCTTATAACTATTACCATAATCCTTATTACTATTATTGTTGGCACTATAACTATTATTATTATCCCTATTACTCTTGTTTCAGTCCTTATATCTATTATTATGATCGTTAATACTATTAGTATTATCGTTATAATTGTTATTATTATCCCTATTACTATTATTATTATCGCTATGACTGTTACTATTATCCGTTTTCTATTATTACTATCCCTATTACTCTTGTCTTTATCCTAACAACTATTATTATTTCCCTTATTACTATTATTATTATCGCTATGACTGTTATTATTATCCGTATTATATTATTACTATCCCTATTACTCTTGTCTTTATCCTTATAACTATTACCATAATCCTTATTACTATTATTATTACCCTTTTTACTATTATTATTATCCTTATTACTATTATTATTATCGCTATCACTGTTATTATTATACTTCTTCTATTATTACTATCCCTATTACACTTGTCTCTATCCTTATAACTATTATTATTATCCTTATTACTATTATTATTATCGCTATGACTGTTATTATTATCCTCATTACTGTTATTATTATCGCCATAACTGCTATTGTTATCGTTATTACTATTATTATTAGCACTATAACTGTTATTATTATCCTTATTACTATTATTATTATCGCTATCACTGTTATTATTATACTTCTTCTATTATTACTATCCCTATTACACTTGTCTCTATCCTTATAACTATTATTACTATCCTTATTACTATTATTATTATCGCTATAACTATTATAATTATCCTCATTACTGTTATTATCGCCATAACTGCTATTGTTATCGTTATTACTATTATTGTTATCGCTATAACTATTACTATTATCCTTATTACTATTATTATTATCGCTATGACTGTTATTATTATCCTTATTATATTATTACTATCCCTATTACTCTTGTCTTTATCCTTATAGCTATTATTATTATCCTTATTACAATTATTATTAGCACTATAACTATTACTATTATCGCTATGACTGTTATTATTATTCTTATTCTATTATTTCTATCCCTATTACTCTTGTCTTTGTCCATATCACTATTTTTATTATCCTTATTAATATTATTATTATCGCTATGACTGTTATTATTATTCTTATTCTATTATTACTATCCCTATTACTCTTGTCTTTATCCTTATTACTATTATTATTAGCACTATAACTATTATTATTATCCGTATTACTATTATTATTATCGCTATGACTGTTATTATTATACTTCTTCTATTATTACTATCCCTTTTACACTTGTCTCTATCCTTATAACTATTATTACTATCCTTATTATTATTATTATTATCGCTATAACTATTATTATTATCCTCATTACTGTTATTATTATCGCCATAACTGCTATTGTTATCGTTATTACTATTATTATTAGCACTATAACTGTTATTATTATCCTTATTACTATTATTATTATCGCTATCACTGTTATTATTATACTTCTTCTATTATTACTATCCCTATTACACTTGTCTCTTTCCTTATAACTATTATTATTATCCTTATTACTATTATTATTATCGCTATGACTGTTATTATTATGCTTATTCTATTATAACTATCCCTATTACTCTTGTCTTTATCCTTATAACTATTACTATAATCCTTATTACTATTATTGTTAGCACTACAACTATTATTATTATCCTTATTGCTATTATTATTATCGCTATGACTGTTATTATTATACTTCTTCTATTATTACTATCCCTATTACACTTGTCTCTGTCCTTATAACTATTATTATTATCCTTATTACTATTATTATTATCGCTATCACTGTTATTATTATACTTCTTCTATTATTAATATCCCTATTACTCTTGTCTGTATCCTTATAACTATTACCATAATCCTTATTACTATTATTGTTGGCACTATAACTATTATTATTATCCCTATTACTATTATTATTATCGCTATCACTGTTATTATAATCCTGATTCTATTATTACTATCCCTATTACTGTTGTCTTTATCCTTACAACTATTATTATTTCCCTTATTACTGTTATTATTATCGCTATGACTGTTATTATTATCCTTATTATATTATTACTATCCCTATTACTCTTGTCTTTATCCTTATAACTATTACCATAATCCTTATTACTATTATTGTTGGCACTATAACTATTATTATTATCCCTATTACTATTATTATTATCGCTATCACTGTTATTATAATCCTGATTCTATTATTACTATCCCTATTACTGTTGTCTTTATCCTTACAACTATTATTATTTCCCTTATTACTGTTATTATTATCGCTATGACTGTTATTATTATCCTTATTATATTATTACTATCCCTATTACTCTTGTCTTTATCCTTATAACTATTACCATAATCCTTATTACTATTATTGTTGGCACTATAACTATTATTATTATCCTTATTACTATTATTATTACCCTTTTTACTATTATTATTATCCTTATTACTATTATTATTACCCTTTTTACTATTATTATTATCCTTATTACTATTATTATTATCGCTATGACTGTTATTATTATTCTTATTCTATTATTACTATCCCTATTACTCTTGTCTTTGTCCTTATAAGTATTATTACTATCATTATTACTATTATTATTATCCCTATTACTATTATTATTATCCCTATTACTCTTGTCTTTATCCTTATAACTATTATTATTATCCTTATTACTATTATTATTATCGCTATAACTATTATTATTATCCTTATTACTATTATTATTATCGCTATGACTGTTATTATTACCCTTATTCTATTATTACTATCCCTATTACTCTTGTCTTTATCCTTATAAGTATTATTATTATCATTATTACTACTTTTATTATCGCTATGACTGTTATTATTATCCTAATTCTATTATTACTATCCCCGTTACTCTTGTCTTTATCCTCATAACTATTATTATTATCCTTACTACAATTATTAGTAGCACTATAACTATTATTATTATCCTTATTACTATTATTATTATCGCTATGTCTATTATTATTATCCGTATTACTATTATTGTTATCGCTATAACTATTACTATTATCCTTATTACTATTATTATTATCGATATGACTGTTATTATTATTCTTATTCTATTATTACTAACCCCATTAGTCTTGTCCTTGTCCATATAATTATTTTTATTATCCTTATTACTATTATTATTATCGCTATGACTGTCATTATTATCCTTGTTCTATTATTACTATCCCTATTACTCTTGTCTTTGTTCATGTAACTATTATTATTATCCTTATAACTATTATTATTACCTTTATTACTATTATTATTACCGCTATATCTATTATTATTGTCCTTATTACTATTATTACTATCCCCATTACTCTTGTCTTTATCCTTATAACTATGACTATAATCCTTATTACTATTATTGTTAGCACTATAACTATTATTATTATCCTTATTACTATTATTATTATCGCTATGACTGTTATTATTATTCTTATTCTATTATTACTATCATTATTACTCTTGTCTTTATCCTTATAAGTATTATTATTATCATTATTACTATTATTATTATCGCTATGACTGTTATTATTATCCTCATTCTATTATTAATATCCCTATTACACTTGTGATTATCCGTATAACTATTATTATTGTCCTTATTTCTATTATTAGTAGCACTATAACTATTATTATTATCCTTATTACTATTAATATTATCGCTATGTCTATTATTATTATCCGTATTACTATTATTGTTATCGCTATAACTATTACTATTATCCTTATTACTATTATTATTATCGCTATGACTGTTATTATTATTCTTATTCTATTATTACTATCCCTATTACTCTTGTCATTGTCCATATAACTATTATTATTATCCTTATTTCTATTATTAGTAGCACTATAACTATTATTATTACCCTTATTACTATTATTATTATCGCTATATCTATTATTATTATCCTTATTACTACTATTATTATCCCTATTACTCTTGTCTTTATCCTTATAGCTATTACTATAATCCTTATTACTATTATTGTTAGCATTATAACTATTATTATTATCCTTATTACTATTATTATTATCGCTATCACTGTTATTATAATCCTTATTCTAATATTACTATCCCTATTACTCTTGTCTTTATCCTTACAACTATTAAAATTTCCCTTATTACTATTATTATTATCGCTATGACTGTTATTATTATACTTCCTCTATTATTACTATCCCTATTACACTTGTCTCTATCCTTATAACTATTATTACTATCCTTATTACTATTATTATTATCGCTATAACTATTATTATTATCCTCATTACTGTTATTATTATCGCCATAACTGCTATTGTTATCGTTATTACTATTATTGTTATCGCTATAACTATTACTATTATCCTTATTACTATTATTATTATCCTTACTACAATTATTACTAGCACTATAACTATTATTATTACCTTTATTACTATTATTATTATCGCTATAACTATTATTATTATCCTCATTACTATTATTATTATCGCTATAACTGTTATTATTATCCTTATTCTATTATTACTATCCGTATTACTCTTGCCTTTATCCTTATAACTATTATTATTATCCTTACTACAATTATTACTAGCACTATAACTATTATTATTATCCGTATTACTATTATTATTATCGCTATGACTGTTATTATTATACATATTCTATTATTACTATCCCTATTACTCTTGTCTCTATGTTTATAACTATTATTATTATCCTTATTTCTATTATTAGTAGCACTATAACTATTATTATTACCTTTATTACTATTATTATTATCGCTATAACTATTATTATTATCCTTATTACTATTATTATTATCGCTATGACTGTTATTATTATCCTTATTCTATTATTACTATCCCTATTACTCTTGTCTTTATCCTTATAAGTATTATTATTATCATTATTACTATTATTATTATCCCTATTACTCTTGTCTTTATCCTTATAACTATTATTATTATCCTTATTACTATTATTATTATCGCTATAACTATTATTATTACCCTTATTCTATTATTGCTATCCCTATTACTCTTGTCTCTATCCTTATGACTATTATTATTATCCTTATTTCTATTATTAGTAGCACTATAACTATTATTATTACCTTTATTACTATTATTATTATCGCTATATCTATTATTATTATCCTTATTACTATTATTACTATCCCTATTACTCTTGTCTTTATCCTTATAACTATTATTATATCCTTATTACAATTATTACTAGCACTATAACTATTATTATTATCCTTATTACTATTATTATTATCGCTATGTATATTATTATTATCCTTATTACTATTATTACTATCCCTATTACTCTTGTCTTTATCCTTATAGCTATTATTATTATCCTTATTACTATTATTATTAGCACTGTAACTATTATTATTATCCGTATTACTATTATTATTATCGCTATGTCTGTTATTATTGTACATATTCTATTATTACTATCCCTATTACTCTTGTCTCTATCTTTATAACTATTATTATTATCCTTATGTCTATTATTAGTAGCACTATAACTATTATTATTACCTTTATTACTATTATTATTATCGCTATATCTATGATTATTATCCTTATTACTAATGTTATTATCGCTATGACTGTTATTATTATTCTTATTCTATTATTTCTAACCCTATTACTCTTGTCTTTGTCCATATAACTATGTTTATTATCCTTATTACTATTATTATTATCGCTATGACTGATATTATTATTCTTATTCTATTATTACTATTCCTATTACTCTTGTCTTTATCCTTATAACTATTATTATTATCCTTACTACTATTATTATTATCCCTATTACTCTTGTCTTTATCCTTATAACTATTATTATTATCCTTATTACTATTATTATTATCGCTATAACTATTATTATTACCCTTATTCTATTATTACTATCCCTATTACTCTTGTCTCAATCCTTATAACTATTATTATTATCCTTATTTCTATTATTAGTAGCACTATAACCATTATTATTACCTTTATTACTATTATTATTATCGCTATATCTATTATTATTATCCTTGTTCTATTATTACTATCCCTATTACTGTTGTCTTTATCCTTACAACTATTATTATAATCCTTATTACTATTATTATTAGCACTATAACTATTATTATTACCCTTTTTACTATTATTATTATCGCTATGACTGTTATCATTATTCTTATTCTATCATTACTATCCCTATTACTCTTGTCTTTATCCTTATAACTATTATTATTATCCTTACTACAATTATTACGAGCACTATAACTATTATTATTATCCTTATTACTATTAATATTATCGCTATGTCTATTATTATTATCCGTATTACTATTATTGTTATCGCTATAACTATTACTATTATCCTTATTACTATTATTATTATCCTTACTACAATTATTACTAGCACTATAACTATTATTATTATCCGTATTACTATTATTATTATCACTATGACTGTTATTATTATACATATTCTATTATTACTATCCCTATTACTCTTGTCTCTATGTTTATAACTATTATTATTATCCTTATTTCTATTATTAGTAGCACTATAACTATTATTATTACCTTTATTACTATTATTATTATCGCTATAACTATTATTATTATCCTTATTACTATTATTATTATCGCTATGACTGTTATTATTATCCTTATTACTATTATTATTATCGCTATGACTGTTATTATTACCCTTATTCTATTCTTACTATCCCTATTACTCTTGTCTTTATCCTTATAAGTATTATTATTATCATTATTGTAGGAAGTGGAAAGAAGTGGAAATGACATGACCGAGCGCTGATATTAGATATTTATAAACAAAAGGTGCTGCTTGTTACACGTCGGTAACTTCGGTCAGCTATTTTTCAAGTTACCGACCTGGCAAGCAGCAAATCAGTATTAAATGAAATTAGGATCAGATCATTTTGAAAATGAGGATCGAGAAAAAGAAGAGAATTTGAATAGGTGAACCGCGGCGAAATACAGACGTTTTAAAAGTTTTTAAAAGGCGATAAAAGTTCTTGAAAGTCGAAGTTTGGTGTTAATATTAGAAGTTAAAAGTTAGTGTTTATATTAGTTTTGTTAAATTATAAATAAAGTGTGTTAATAGCTTTGCACGGACTGAAATAAATCAGTGCAAAACCGCTTTTGCATCTTTTCCTACAATTTTGGGGGCTCGTCCGGGATTTGAAAGAAAGTCGAAATAGATCGAGTGGTTATCTGCAGTGATAGTGCGTGCAAAGAGACGAACAAAACGAATTCAGGGCGAATAAGAATTATGCCGACCAAACGAGCAGTGTGTTATACCGTGACAGAATTGAAAGACATGTTGCGAGCTCACGGATTAAATACAACGGGTACCAAGACCGAGCTGATAGCACGATTGCATGAATGCGATCCGTCGGGCCGATGGATGAGCGCTAGTGCTACGTATGAGGAGGGAGATCTGCGTGATGAAAGAAGCGTATTTATCGCGGGAGAAGAGGAAGGAGCAGTTGGAGATGCAGGCGCTCCTTTAACGACGAGCAGTGATGAACTTGAGAGAAGTCGTTTTGAAATTGATCTTTTGCGTCGGGAAAAGGCTCTGATGGAACGTGAGCTTGCAGTTACACGGCGTGAACTCGAAATGGCGAGAATGCAGCAGCGTCCCTCTATATCGGAAGAACAGCCAGCACCACGCAGCAGTCGAATAGGGGTAGCAACTGTTGCAGAGCTGTTAAAATGCTTCGATGGGAAATCGGAAGATTTTCCAAGTTGGGCCAAACAAATTCAGATACTGCAGGCAACATATCGACTTGAAGACGAAGAGGTGAAAGTTTTGATCGGAATGAGGCTGCAAGGGAAGGCCCGAGAATGGATGCATTCTCGCCCAGAATTCATTGAGATGAACGTTGGGCAGCTGCTTGATCGCTTCAAGGAAATGTTTCACCATAGGCCGAGCGTGGTTGCGGTACGACAGCAGTTCCAGGAGCGGACCTGGAAAAGGGGTGAGACATTCGATGAATATTTCTACGATAAAATTATAAAAGCAAACAGGGTGCCAGTGGAAGATCAGATCGAGCTCGTCGATTATTTGGTCGAGGGAATCCCAGATCCCATACTCCGAAATCAGGCGAGGATGCAGTGTTACACCACCCCGGATGCCTTATTACGAGCGTTCGAGAAGCTGTCACTACCACCAGGAAACCAGGGTGGAAGCGTTCGGGTCAGTCATTTGAAACCTGTGGCTGCTGCGGCAGCAAGTACCTCAGGAGTCAGGAGGGTCGACGAATGGGTGCCAAGACGAGGACCAGATAGGTGCTACAACTGCGGGGAAGCAGGGCACCTTAGCAGAAACTGCCCCACGAAGGAACGCGGAGTGAAATGCTATCTTTGTGGCGAGCATGGACATATCGCTCCAGAATGTAAGAAACGCAATGAAAGACAGGCAACCCGGAGCACGAACTTCGTCGAACAGCCAGCAACAGAGAAGACCTGTAAAATGGTGAGACTGAATGATCACGACATTCTGGCGTTGATCGATACGGGTAGTGACTTGACTTTTATGACGGCGGCATGTTATATAAAAATTGGCGCGCCGCGATTATCAATGAGCGAATTGGCGTTTCGAGGCGTAGGGGGAACTATTAATAAGACGTTGGGGAAATTTGTAGCAAGACTTGTGATCGACGGCCACTCATATGAGACCACGGTCCATGTTGTGTCGGATACGGTATTAAAGCACGACGTTTTAATTGGTATAGACTTTTTGGGGTCGGTGAAAATAATAATCAACTGCGGTACAGTAACAATCCTTCCAACTCGGCGAGAATCTGATCTCGATAACGGGGTTCCAGACATCTTCCTGATTGAATGTGACGAGAAAACAGCGAGGGTAGACTTATCTCATCTTGCGGAGGGTACGATTAAGGAAAAAGTACAGACAATGGTCGAGAGCTATGCCCCTGACAAAACGCTAGAAACTGAAGTCCGTATGCATATTGTATTGAAAGACGACAGGCCAGTATACCAGCGAGCGAGGCGATTAGCTCCAATAGAAAGAGAAAATGTAAATGCGCAAATAAGTGAGTGGTTACGAGATGGTATCATCCAGCCATCGCTCTCTGAATATGCGAGTCCCATTGTTTTAGTTAAAAAAAAAGACGGTTCCATGCGTTTATGTGTAGATTATCGTCAAATTAATAAGAAAATTGTAAAAGATCGCTATCCCTTACCCCTCGTTGAAGATCAGTTGGATGCGTTGCAAGGAGCGAGGGTTTTTAGTACTCTCGATCTCAAAAATGGATTTTTTCATGTGCCAGTAGGTGAGGATAGCCGTAAATTTACCGCGTTTATCATACCTGATGGTCAATACGAATTTTTACGCGTACCTTTTGGCCTTTGTAACTCGCCAGCTGTCTTTGTTAAATTTATTCATGCCGTGTTCAGAGATTTAATTAATAAGGGGATTGTAATGGTATACATGGACGATTTAATAATTCCGTCAAAAAATATTGAAGAAGGGGTACAGAAGCTCGAAAGAGTACTCTCAGTAGCAAGGGACGGAGGGCTAAATATAAATTGGAAAAAATGCCGGATTTTACAAAAAAGGGTTCAATTTCTCGGGCACGTAATAGAGAATGGGAACGTCCAGCCTTCTGAAGAAAAAACAGAAGCCGTTATGAAATTTCCGATACCAAAGAATGCGAAGAATGTACAGAGCTTTCTGGGGTTGACCGGATATTTCCGTAAATTTGTTCGCGAATACGCCTTGATTGCCAGACCTCTAACAAATTTGTTGCGAGCCGACGCGAAATTTAAATTTGAGAATGAGGAAATTAAAGCATTTGAAACTTTAAAAGCTCGATTGTGTGAAAAACCAGTGTTAAGATTGTATCGAATAGGCGTGACAACTGAATTGCATACTGATGCTTCAATGTATGGGTTTGGGGCGATCTTAATGCAGCACGACGATAGCGACGGCAAAATGCACCCTGTACACTTCGCGAGCGGGAAAACGACGCCCGCAGAAACGAGATACGCAAGTTACGAACTCGAAGTTCTAGCTATTGTGCGAGCTCTTAAAAAATTCCGCGTATATCTAATAGGGATACGATTCAAAATCGTGACAGATTGTAAAGCTTTTGCCTTAACTATGAATAAACGCGATTTGTGCGTTCGGGTAGCGAGATGGGCTCTCCTGTTGGAGGAATTCGATTATGAAATCGAGCATCGTGCGAGCGAGCGTATGGCACATGTGGACGCGCTGAGTCGAAATCCTCTACCAACGTGTCTATTAGTTAGCAGAGGATCGGACGGTATATCGGCGAAAATTTACAAGGCGCAACGGGAAGATGAAGGAGTTCGGAAGGTATTGGAGTTAGCCGAGCAAGGGAAAATTGAAGGTTACATAACGCGAGGGGGTGTTTTGTTCAAATTAGTCGAGGGTGATATCCGTCTTGTGGTGCCGAAAGCGTTACAGACACAACTTATACGTAGTATACATGAAAAGGGGCATTTTGCAGTGACCAAAACGGAGGCGATGCTACGTGGAGACTACTGGTTTCAGGGTATTAGAGCAAAAATAGAAAAAGTAGTTAAAAATTGTATTCAATGTATTTTAGCCGAAAGAAAAGCGGGTAGACAGGAGGGGTTCCTTCACCCGATTGACAAGGGTGAGGTGCCGCTTGACACGTATCACGTTGATCATCTTGGGCCGCTTTTGTCGACAAAAAAAAGTTATAAGTATATTTTCGCTGTAATAGATGCATTTACAAAATTTGTATGGTTGTATACGACAAAAACTACAAACAGTCGCGAGGTAGTACGGCATTTAGAAAAACAGGCGGTTATATTCGGGAATCCGCGTCGAGTTATTTCCGATCGGGGAACGGCATTCACTTCGAGCGAATTTGAAGAATATTGCTTACGAGAAAAAATTGAACATTCGCTCATTGCAACAGGTGTACCACGAGGCAATGGGCAAGTAGAAAGGCTGAACCGAACACTCATTCCTCTCTTAACAAAATTATCAACACCGAATCCGGATGAGTGGTTTAAATATCTAGAGCTGATCCAAAGATATTTAAATTCTTCGCATCATCGGAGCATAAATACCACGCCTTTTCAATTATTTTTCGGAACGCGAATGCGAGCGAAAGATGACGCACCGGTTCGGGAGATACTCGAACAAGAATGGGCGGCAATATTTCAAGAGGAACGAGATAAAGAGAGAGAGGTTGCCAAAGATAACATTGCAAAGATCCAAGCCGAAAATCGAAAAACTTACAATAAGAACAGGAAGGAGGCCAGAGTCTACGGTGACGGTGAATTGGTGGCGATCAAGCGGACACAACTGGGGCCCGGATCGAAATTAGCAACAAAATACCTCGGCCCATACCGCGTCAGAAGATCTCTACGCAACCATCGTTACATGGTGGAAAAAGAAGGAGATCACGAAGGACCGCGACAAACAACTACCGTCGCGGACCACATGAAACCATGGGTAGACACGGATTCAGAGTTGAGCGACGAAGACGAGGTGCCGGAAGATGCAGCATCCGAGGGCGGATGCTAGTACAGGATGGCCGAGTGTAGGAAGTGGAAAGAAGTGGAAATGACATGACCGAGCGCTGATATTAGATATTTATAAACAAAAGGTGCTGCTTGTTACACGTCGGTAACTTCGGTCAGCTATTTTTCAAGTTACCGACCTGGCAAGCAGCAAATCAGTATTAAATGAAATTAGGATCAGATCATTTTGAAAATGAGGATCGAGAAAAAGAAGAGAATTTGAATAGGTGAACCGCGGCGAAATACAGACGTTTTAAAAGTTTTTAAAAGGCGATAAAAGTTCTTGAAAGTCGAAGTTTGGTGTTAATATTAGAAGTTAAAAGTTAGTGTTTATATTAGTTTTGTTAAATTATAAATAAAGTGTGTTAATAGCTTTGCACGGACTGAAATAAATCAGTGCAAAACCGCTTTTGCATCTTTTCCTACATTATTACTACTATTATTATCGCTATGACTGTTATTATTATCCTAATTCTATTATTACTATCCCCGTTACTCTTGTCTTTATCCTCATAACTATTATTATTATCCTTACTACAATTATTAGTAGCACCATAACTATTATTATTATCCTTATTACTATTATTATTATCGCTATGTCTATTATTATTATCCGTATTACTATTATTGTTATCGCTATAACTATTACTATTATCCTTATTACTATTATTATTATCGCTATGACTGTTATTATTATTCTTATTCTATTATTACTAACCCTATTAGACTTGTCCTTGTCCATATAATTATTTTTATTATCCTTATTACTATTATTATTATCGCTATGACTGTCATTATTATCCTTGTTCTATTATTACTATCCCTATTACTCTTGTCTTTATCCTTACAACTATTATTATTATCCTTATTACTATTATGATTATCGCTATGACTGTTATTATTATTCTTATTCTATTGTTACTATCCCTATTACTCTTGTCTTTGTTCATATAACTATTATTATTATCCTTATAACTATTATTATTACCTTTATTACTATTATTATTACCGCTATATCTATTATTATTATCCTTATTACTATTATTACTATCCCCATTACTCTTGTCTTTATCCTTATAACTATGACTATAATCCTTATTACTATTATTGTTAGCACTATAACTATTATTATTATCCTTATTACTATTATTATTATCGCTATGACTGTTATTATTATTCTTATTCTATTATTACTATCCCTATTACTCTTGTCTTTATCCTTATAAGTATTATTATTATCATTATTACTATTATTATTATCGCTATGACTGTTATTATTATCCTCATTCTATTATTAATATCCCTATTACACTTGTGATTATCCGTATAACTATTATTATTATCCTTATTTCTATTATTAGTAGCACTATAACTATTATTATTACCCTTATTACTATTATTATTATCGCTATATCTATTATTATTATCCTTATTACTACTATTACTATCCCTATTACTCTGGTCTTTATCCTTATAACTATTACTATAATCCTTATTACTATTATTGTTAGCATTATAACTATTATTATTATCCTTATTACTATTATTATTATCGCTATCACTGTTATTATAATCCTTATTCTAATATTACTATCCCTATTACTCTTGTCTTTATCCTTACAACTATTAAAATTTCCCTTATTACTATTATTATTATCGCTATGACTGTTATTATTATACTTCCTCTATTATTACTATCCCTATTACACTTGTCTCTATCCTTATAACTATTATTACTATCCTTATTACTATTATTATTATCGCTATAACTATTATTATTATCCTCATTACTGTTATTATTATCGCCATAACTGCTATTGTTATCGTTATTACTATTATTGTTATCGCTATAACTATTACTATTATCCTTATTACTATTATTATTATCCTTACTACAATTATTACTAGCACTATAACTATTATTATTACCTTTATTACTATTATTATTATCGCTATAACTATTATTATTATCCTCATTACTATTATTATTATCGCCATAACTGTTATTATTATCCTTATTCTATTATTACTATCCGTATTACTCTTGCCTTTATCCTTATAACTATTATTATTATCCTTACTACAATTATTACTAGCACTATAACTATTATTATTATCCGTATTACTATTATTATTATCGCTATGACTGTTATTATTATACATATTCTATTATTACTATGCCTATTACTCTTGTCTCTATGTTTATAACTATTATTATTATCCTTAATTCTATTATTAGTAGCACTATAACTATTATTATTACCTTTATTACTATTATTATTATCGCTATAACTATTATTATTATCCTTATTACTATTATTATTATCGCTATGACTGTTATTATTATCCTTATTCTATTATTACTATCCCTATTACTCTTGTCTTTATCCTTATAAGTATTATTATTATCATTATTACTATTATTATTATCCCTATTACTCTTGTCTTTATCCTTATAACTATTATTATTATCCTTATTACTATTATTATTATCGCTATAACTATTATTATTACCCTTATTCTATTATTACTATCCCTATTACTCTTGTCTCTATCCTTATAACTATTATTATTATCCTTATTTCTATTATTAGTAGCACTATAACTATTATTATTACCTTTATTACTATTATTATTATCGCTATATCTATGATTATTATCCTTATTACTAATGTTATTATCGCTATGACTGTTATTATTATTCTTATTCTATTATTTCTAACCCTATTACTCTTGTCTTTGTCCATATAACTATGTTTATTATCCTTATTACTATTATTATTATCGCTATGACTGATATTATTATTCTTATTCTATTATTACTATTCCTATTACTCTTGTCTTTATCCTTATAACTATTATTATTATCCTTACTACTATTATTATTATCCCTATTACTCTTGTCTTTATCCTTATAACTATTATTATTATCCTTATTACTATTATTATTATCGCTATAACTATTATTATTACCCTTATTCTATTATTACTATCCCTATTACTCTTGTCTCTATCCTTATAACTATTATTATTATCCTTATTTCTATTATTAGTAGCACTATAACCATTATTATTACCTTTATTACTATTATTATTATCGCTATATCTATTATTATTATCCTTGTTCTATTATTACTATCCCTATTACTGTTGTCTTTATCCTTACAACTATTATTATAATCCTTATTACTATTATTATTAGCACTGTAACTATTATTATTACCCTTTTTACTATTATTATTATCGCTATGACTGTTACCATTATTCTTATTCTATTATTACTATCCCTATTACTCTTGTCTTTATCCTTATAACTATTTTTATTATCCTTATTACTATTATTATTATCGCTATGACTGTTATTATTATTCTTATTCTATTATTACTATTCCTATTACTCTTGTCTTTATCCTTATAACTATTATTATTATCCTTACTACAATTATTACGAGCACTATAACTATTATTATTATCCTTATTACTATTAATATTATCGCTATGTCTATTATTATTATCCGTATTACTATTATTGTTATCGCTATAACTATTACTATTATCCTTATTACTATTATTATTATCGCTATGACTGTTATTATTATTCTTATTCTATTATTACTATCCCTATTACTCTTGTCATTGTCCATATAACTATTATTATTATCCTTATTTCTATTATTAGTAGCACTATAACTATTATTATTACCCTTATTACTATTATTATTATCGCTATATCTATTATTATTATCCTTATTACTACTATTACTATCCCTATTACTCTTGTCTTTATCCTTATAACTATTACTATAATCCTTATTACTATTATTGTTAGCATTATAACTATTATTATTATCCTTATTACTATTATTATTATCGCTATCACTGTTATTATAATCCTTATTCTAATATTACTATCCCTATTACTCTTGTCTTTATCCTTACAACTATTAAAATTTCCCTTATTACTATTATTATTATCGCTATGACTGTTATTATTATACTTCCTCTATTATT